>JAXIVJ010002531.1:0-105000 GCA_036785665.1 Chirona hameri
GGGTGCCTCTGCACGTGCGCACGTACACACCCCTATTTTGTATATCAGGAACGGCTGATCCGATTGTGTTCAAACATACACGATTATTGTAGGTACTATTACCCTTATGAAATCCTGTAAGTACGAAATCGATCGGCCAAAAACTGTGGCTGTGGTAAGACCGCACACTTTTTTGGAGGTGGGGTCACGTGACCTGACCTGGTGACCTGACCTGAGATGACCCGTGGTCAATAATTTTACAATATGTGAGCAATTGATGCCTTAAAAGCTGTGCTAAAAACGGCGGCGCAGCGCCCAGCCGTTTTGTTTTGCTATCCTCGAAAAACCTTAGGGGGGGGGGGGGGGGGTCTAAACGCCCCACTCCCGGCACGGTGCGGGAAATCCGGACAAGAGATTCCCCCGGGGGCGGGGCCGGGGTACTAGTGCATTGTCAATGGAGGTCCACTGTCAGGACAGTGGATTTCACTGTCCTGGGACCCCACCCCTCTAACTCGAAAACTAAAAGGGCTAGAAAGACGCAGAAAAAACGTTCAAAAGCTCTTGACAAGCACAGTCGAAGGTTTTGGATTTTTTTTTCTCCTCAAGTCAATATTGAGGTCACCAGAGGTCATCAAAGTACAGATTTTCAAGTTTTAGGACTTCGCTCCAGAAACCCCAGATATCACAGGAACTATGAGCTAGAAACAAACGGAAAAAACAATGGAAAGCTCTTGAAAAATGCAATCGCCAAGGTATCCTTGAATTTGAGCTCAAGTCAATAGTTTAGGCTCCAGAGCTCATCAAATGTCAAGAAGGCTATTACAAAAGTTTATAACGAATAGCTTTTGACCTAATAACGACAAGGCAATAATTTTGATGCCATCGTGCTTGTCTCGTCAAAACACTTTGCCTCATATTAGTGTTGACCAGGTCAGGTCAACTTACAAATGTGACCTCTCAGGTCAAGGTCAAGTGGTGGTGACCCAAGTAAGTCATGTTGCAAATGTGAAGACGTGCCGTGACGAGATCAACACATTGGTATCGCTTTCACTTATCTATCGTCAGTATATCGAGAGTTATTGACATACAACTGTTGGTGACCTGGATGACCTCGGCTGACCCTGTAGGGGTCACTGAACAAAAATGGCAGCTAGGTCATCAAGTATCCTATAATAACATGATCCAGAAGGAATTATACTGCTATCTTGCGTCTCCTTAGAATAGGAAGCATTTGAATATTTCCCCTTATACTTATAATAGGGAGGTAACGAAATGAAACCGACCTTAGGTCGCTGATATAAAAAAAAAAAAAAAAACGAATTGCAGATATATGTGACCTTATGAAATCCTGTAAGTGTAAAACCGATCATCCCAAAACTGTGACTGTGGAACGACCACAAGTTTTTTGGTAGGTGGGGTCACGTGACCTGGTCTGGTGACCTGACCTGAGATGACCCGAGGTATTTTTTACATAATGTACACAATTGATGCCCAAACAGCTGTACCAAAAACGGCGGCGCTGCGCGTCGCCGTTCTCCGCTATCCGCGAAAAACCTGAGGGGTGACTACCTCCCCCGGTACGGCGCTGGTTAAAACATAGGGATGATGTGAGCATTTAGCCCGGTGTTAGGGTATTCATGTGAAGTAAAGAATGACCCCAGCTGTGCTGGGGTCATTTTTGTGTGTGTCACTTTTGGTCGGGACCACTCAAAGCACTTTTACCATCCTGGGTACACACACCTTCATGTCCGTTAGTCATACACGACACCTTCATGTCTGTTGGTCATACACCCAAGTCCGTTGGTTATACACACATCTTCATGTCCGTTGGTTATACACACACCTGCATTGCCCCCACACGCCCGCGCAATCCATATCATTGAATCGAAACCCGGCCTCGGGACATCTAGGTGTGACACAGTTGGTGGACACAGCTAAAATGGCCCAGGTCGACATTGTCAAACAACTCGGAGTATCCGTCAAATCATCGAAGTTTGGATGGCTCGTGATTGCATGGGGAAATACCTCGGTAACCAAGCTGGTCGCGAGAGAAAGACGGTGCCGAGCCGAATGGCTAAAATTGTCTTGGCCCAAGCCGCCCTGAAGAGACACCAGTCTCTAGGAAACTGGCCAAGCGGCTGACTGCAAAAGAATCACCCGGCATCCAAGACGACTGTCCAATTTAGTCCGGGTCACGAAAAACAGATTTCAGATTCATAGTGAAATTATCATGCGCTATCATTACAAGCTTACATGGATTTTTCGATAAAAAAATCAAATTTGGGAGGTGCCAGACAGGACAGGTACCGGACCTCACGTCTGGGGACAGGACAGGTATCGGGCCTCACGTCTGGAGACAGGACAGGTATCGGGCCTCACGTCTGGAGACAGGACAGGCTCCAGGCCTCACGTCTGGGGACAGGACAGGCACCGGACCTGGAGATAGGACAGGTACCGGACCTCACGTCTGGAGACAGGACAGGTACCGGGCCCACGTCTGGAGACAGGACAGGTACCGGGCCTCACGTCTGGAGACAGGGCAGGTACCGGACCTCACGTCTGGAGGGAGGACAGATGCCGGGCCTGATGTCTGGAGACATGGTAGGCACCGGACCTCACGTCTGGAGACAGGACAGACTCCGGGCCTCACGTCTGGGGACAGGACAGGCACCGGGCCTGGAGATAGGACAGGTACCGGGCCTCGAGTCTGGAGACAGGACAGGCACCGGGCCTCACGTCTGGAGACAGGGCAGCCACCGGGCCTCGCGTCTGGAGGCAGGGCAGATACCAGCCCTTACGTCTGGAGGCAGGACAGATGTCGGGCCTCACGTCTGGAGACAGGACAGGTACCGGGTCTCACGCCTGGAGATAGAACAGGCACCGGGCTTCACATCTGGAGATAGGACAGGTACCAGACCTCACGTCTGGAGCAGAGTTCGTCACAGGCTGGGCTGGCCCTATGGGCCATGGGCTGAGCCTGGGCTGGGCCTCAACTTTAAGAAAATCACCGGGCTCTGGGACGGGCCTGTGCTGAGAATGTTGAAGCTCAGGGCAGGTCAGAGCTGAAAAAAAATTCAACCAGCAGTTCCACTTCCACAGCAACACACTGTTGCTGTGACTGTGGCTTTTTGTTTGTTTTTGGTTAGCACATAGTTGGTGCATTGTTTCACATTTATAGTATACAAGTAAATATGCTAGGATAGTGATTGCAAATTTTGTGAAAATATTTATATGCTTAATCTGAATGGGCCGGACCGGGCCTGGGCCTCAATATTACAAATTTGACCGGGCCTGGTCCGGGCCTGGACTTAGTGTTCATGGGCCTGGGCCGGGCCGGGCTGGGGGCTGGTGGGCCCGTGACGTCTGGAGATAGGTCAGGCTCCGGGCCTCACGTCTGGAGGCAGGACAGGCACCGGGCCTGGAGATAGGACAGTCCTGTCTCGAGGGGCGGATCAAGCTCATGCAGTCAAATTGGTTTGGCACGAACTCCTCCCCACCCACTTTAAATCCATTTTCCATAGAGTTAATCTGCTGGCGTTCCATTTCATCAGTGGCGGCGGAAGGTATGTTCGGATGGGGGATAAAGAAACCCAGGGGGCCCCCTCGGCCAAAGAGCCCCCTCCCCACGGCCGCCCCCCCAAAAACAACAAACAAAAAATGACGCGAAATGGTATCTCCTCGGATTTAGGCCACTATATTTTGCAGGGCTCTAAATGGTCGCAAACAAACGTCGGATAGGCCCATGTTGAAGCTGCGGGCCTTTCGAGGACCCCCTTAGACCAACTGAGGGCCTTCTGTCGGCCTTAGAGGGCCTTTTGTCGGCCTTAGAGGGCCCTCACTCCTCAGGCTGGCTGGGGCACCCCGGGCCCTCAGTCAATTTTTCGGTCAAAAAGAAAACAAATCGAGCCAACTTCTTGAAGGGCCCCTCTTACAAATTTATGGGGAATCATATGCTCCCCCCCTCCCCTAACTTCTTGAGTGTGTGTGTGCGCGGGGGGGGGGGGAGCTGCCCCCTCCCCCTCCCCCCTATCCGCCGCCACTGATTTCAGTGCGTGTTGAGCTCCTCTGCAGACCTCCGCAGCCGGGGAACTGCACCAGTACATAAATTGCAAGTCTGCTCAATAGATGACTGTGAGCGAGTGCCTTAAATCCTTACAGGAAAGCAGAGAAACTGCTTCATTTTCCATGAAAATTCCATGACGGTTGCCGGTTCTACGGTTGTCAAACAGCATACGGAGAATTCGAAAATGATATTTTCAAAAAAAAGTGTCTAAAGTGTCCCCAAAGTGTCCCCAAAAAGAGGCACCTCCAAAACAGATTTTAAAAATGTCAAAAAATAATGTAAGTTTGTAATGATATAGCGCATAATAATTACACTATTAATCTGTGCATGCTCGCAAAAACCTATCGAATGACCCGGCCTACAGTGTCCATGACTACCTGACCAAGTGTTTGCGTCTCAAGCCGCTCAAACTGCGCCGCCTTGTAGCGTCTTTCTTCAACCGACTTGTTTAGTCTTTCTGTATCAAATTTCCAATCACACAAAACCGACGATCTCTATAAACATACCAATTTATTAAACTTCACATAATTTTGAATCATCTTGAAGGACTGCGATAACCATGGAGTAAATCATCAGTTACAACACAAAACACACGTGCACGGACCACGCGACGGGGACAAGACTGCCGCGCATCACGTCACAATTTACCGACCGCACAGCGCACAAAACAGCGACCAAAATCACCCGAGCACCACGCCACCGGCATCACATCGCCTATTGCCCGGCGCCGCGGGCTCGGACCTCAGTACCGGAGCGAAACGGTAGGCCTCCGAGTGGAGACGGAGCGGTGCCGCCGCGTCCAGGGCCGGAACACGACCGCCTGGGTGGCGGGTACGCCGCGGGCGCCGCGAGCCGCCGCCGCTGAGGGGACCGACGGCGGAGAGTCCATCTCTGACGCCATGCGCTGCAGGTGCTGCCGGATGCCGCCCAGGTACTCCTGCAGCTCCACCAGCTTTGACTCGTTCCGCGCAAACTGCCGCGAGGACACAGGTTAGGGATGATGTGTCTGGAGAGCGTGTCGGCTGCACAGTCGCGGTGGGGACATGGACAGAGGCAGGGCAAGGTGATGGTTATTTGTTCGCCGACTGTTCCCGGCAATTTTCAGCTGTTTGATTATTCATAGTGATCGCATGTCCCATACACAATGCGTGCAGGATAAAAGGTAAAACAGGCACTAGGAATACAATACGTTTTAACCCTCGCCATACGGGAGCTTTTTTCACCTTCGCCCTACGGGGGGGAGAGAGGGAGAGAGAGAGAGAGAGAGAGAGAGAGAGAGAGAGAGAGAGAGAGAGAGAGAGAGAGAGAGAGAGACGAGAGAGAGAGAGAGAGAGAGAGAGACCAGACCAGACCAGACCAGACCAGACCAGACCAGACCAGACCAGACCAGACCAGACCAGACAGACATTTTGAAAATCCGAAATTGCCATTTTAAAGAGAATGCCATTTTGTATCTTTGGTGAATTGTCCTTTTAAAACTCTGTCTTCTACCATTTTTCAAATATTTATCGTTTTTTCACCAACATGACGTCTTCAAAACATGATTATCTCCCAAACTACTCAACCAATTTCAAATAAATTTGTACAGCATATGTATATTTTTTGTAAACTCAGCTACCATTTTTTTTTTAGCGGATGCGCCGCATGTGTAAACAGTTCTTTAAGAAAAACCTCGGGGGGGGGGGGGGCTGTCAGGCGAGGGTAAGGGTAAATATCAAATTTCACACAAAATACATAGCACTATATGTGACAAAATAAAAAATAGCAAAACACGTTAAGCAAGAACACCTCGAAATGCCTTCAACTGTTGTTTAACTGAAATGTTACAAAGACATGTTTCGGTGCTTAGAGGTAGACTGCATATGGAGAAGAAAAACACCGCTGGTAAAACAACATTGGTAAGCCGGGTACAAATTAATAACAATAATGCATCTTAGTAATATCGGGCAAAAACAAGTGTTTCAGGCATGCTATAACCGTAATGCAATTTAGCAAATCATGAAATATCGTAGGTTCTCCCCAAAATAATGAATTCAACGAATCGAGGATACAGATGAAATGTCCTAAGGTCATCCATCTTGATATATTAACTAAATGTCTTCAATGATCACTATCGCGAATGCATGGCAAAGTAGCTTGATAAAGGGAAATCCCTTTAAAGTTATTAACTGATGACTTCGACCTCTGAAACACTTTGCCGTTGAGGTGCTCGCGCCATGTTACGCGACACTAACGTTGAGGGAACATCTCGCAATAAATATTCCGTCAACTTTGGCGTGATGGAGGATTCAAGACGGTTCTACCTTACTTATACAGCCCTGATGGAAAGACATGAATGAATGGGCCGGAAATGCGCAAAGAATGTATGAGCTAGAAGCTAAACGATAAACCCATGCAGCCAGTCGCTCCAACAAGGTATACGAAAATGACAGTTTAGATAGTAGGGAAAGACTGAGAAAGAAGCAATAACGATACATTGTTGGTAGATATATCTACCCCATAGTATACTATACCTCTTCACTTGTCTTGCTAACGCAATCGATTCTGGAAGCCTTCAATGACTAAGACATTTTAAATATAGATAGTGACCTTAAATGGATCCATACGCACTTCGGCCCTTTTCATTTACCCTGACTTGTCAGTCTCTGTTTGTCGCCAGTTAAACCAGCGATAAATCAATGCCTTGTCAGTACCGGGGACGGCGACGCTGGTCGACACGGCTTCGAAGTGTGCCGTGTGGGGGGGGGGGGGGGGGGGGGGGGATTAGTATGACTGTGACTGACGTTTGTAACGGGAGTGTGGGGGCTGGCCGACTGAACTGACCCGCTCCATATGCACTCCGGGCGAGATGACGGCGGCGGCCGGGTGGTGGCGGCGGCTCGGCTGGCGCTCGGCTGCGCTCGGGTCCTTGGTGGGTGGACTGAGGGTGCGCTCCCGGTGCCTGCCACGGGATACGCCGCGTACCTTCCGCTCATCACGCTGCAGACACACAGACAAGCCGGTCATCGTTAGTTTGCTGCTGCTCGGCTGAACGCCCCGGTGAATCTGAGCGGCTGCCGGCTCACTGAGTCCTTACTTCGTGAGTCTCGCGTCTGATCAAACAACTATGTTGTGAGTATCGTTGTGTTTTTATGTGAAATGACAAGTTTGCAGAACATCATACGGAGAGGAACTGGAGCAGCTCAGCTTATAGAGCTGCAAAAGTTTCTGGATTTTACCATTCGAAACCTGAAAGTTGTGACTGAAATCTGAGTATCATAAAGCTATACACAGAAAACATGTAATGCAACGCAAAGGGATAGCTTAATGTTGTCCTGCGACATAAAATATACTTCTCTAGTTTGCCTAGATTCCAAAGAAACATCGAATGCAAATTTCGAATTTGTAATACAGGGTGATCGGAAAAAAATTGAGACAAATTGACAACGCTTTAATACTCGGCAGGGGACTATGTAAAGAAGTTCCAGTGTTTGGATCGAGGCGTTCCTCACGGGTCGGAGACAGAGAGTGGCGATCAGACAGCAGGTCCAGCTGGGCGCCAGTGCTGAGTGGCATACCACAGGGATCAGTACTGGGCCCAACACTCTTCCTGCTCTTCATCAACGACCTCCCCGGACACGTCAACAGCGGCATCAAGCTATTCGCGGACGACGCCAAAATCTACGGAAGCGTCCAGGAACGGAGTGGGCGTGACCAGCTGCAGCAGGACCTCGACGCAGTCGGCAAATGGTCTGGAGTGTGGCAGATGCCATTTAACATGACCAAGTGCAAGACGATGCATCTCGGACCGAGGAACGTTCGCCAAACCTACTCCATGTTTGGAGGCCAGTTGGAGCAAGTGGAGGCCGAAAAGGACACTTGGGAGTCGTCGTGGACACCTCGCTGATGTTCCGTAAGCAGGCGGCGGCGGCGATCGCAAAGGGAAACAGAGTCCTCGGCACAAACCAGCGCTCGTTTGAGCACCTCGACCAGCAGACGCTCCCGCTGCTCTTTAAGACCCTGGTCAGACCGCTGCTCGAATATGGGAACGCTGTATGGGACCCGTTCAACGCTGAAGACGTACGACTGGTGGAACGAGTACAACGGAGGGCGACCAAGCTTGTTCGACCAATCAGACTACTTCCGTACGAGGACCGGCTGAGAGCCCTGCGCCTATCTGCAGTACAGAAGACGGCGCGGCGACCTCATTCTGATCCACCAGCTGATGAACGGCCGCATCGAACTCGATAAGCAGAAGTTCTTCCAGGACCCGCCGTCGGCAATCACACGAGGACACTCCCTGAAGGTTGCCAAACCGCAAGCGCAGACCAGAGTGAGACGGAACTTCTGGTCTATCAGAGCAGTGAGCGACTGGAACGCACTTCCGGAACACGTCGTTTCATCAGCCACGACGAACCTCTTCAAGAACCGCCTGGACCACTACTGGGCGGACATCATGTACGATGCGCCAGGATAGGCGACAAAACGCTGAAGCCACATATGGTCAAGGAAAGCGTACCCTTTTTAATTATCCACTGAGGCATACAAACAACCAAGAGATGTAAAGAGCGGGCAAGACAGCCCTCCTTATAGTCCCGTACTATAAGTGCAAGTACAAGAACACGTTTGGTGCGTGGAAATTTGTCATTTTAGACGTGTGCACGTGCGTAATATCGGTGATATTTTCATATCTTTGATCATGGAGAACTTAACCCTCGCCCGATACCTACGTGACCGTATAGGAGGGGGGGGGGGGGGGGGGGGACCCATGGCGTTTCGCCGGTAATTGAGCTAGAGCTTCGATTAAAAAACGAGCGTGTTGCTTGTGACGAGATGAAGCCGTTGATATCCAATTTTAAGGTCCTGGGTCAATAGGTGATCTGAGGTCATGCCAATGATCCAGATTTCATCCAAATCGTAAATGCGTCGACATTTAATTTAATCGAGCTAGAATCGTGAATGAGTCCAGAAATGTAACCGAATTCTTGTAACCCTGTACAAGTTTCGGCATGACTTCTCCGGTGATGTCATCAAAATTATCATTCAGGCCTACGTCTTTCCACACATCACTTAAGGTGGCCGTCCACTGCGCACACACGCCTAACGACCTAACGGCCGAATTTCAGGACGCGCCGACTACGCGCCGACTACGCGCGTAGTACCGGCCTAACGACCGAATTATGCACCGAATGTGAGACGCCATGACTGACCAAAAGTGTATTAAAATGCGCAAGTTTTAGGTATTACTGAAGTTAAAAAACATTTTAGGTTAATTATTTATGCGTACCACGGAAATGTTAGTAATATTTAACACTAAAGCACTTGCAATAAGGCGAATACAAATGATAAATGCCTCAAAGCTTTTAAGTTCTTGAGCCGGCACTAAGGTCACGTAAATAAGCAGAAATATAAACAAACCATTCAACGTTCTGTAAATTGGAGAATTAGGAGAAATAGGCGTGTACATTTGTGTTGCTGTGGCCACATGTTTTGAATAATTTCAGCAAAAATAAAGTAGCGTTCTACTACGGAGAAGACAGCTTCCGAAGATTATCGCCATAAATAACATTGTTGTTCACTACAATACAAAGTTTGAAGCCCTGGAAACACCAATGCTATGGTAGGGTTATTACATTTACCTACTTCACAGCGCGAAATGATGTACTTCTCGTAAAATTTGCGATAAGATCTTCCAGGTGCAGCGTGCAGGTAAGCTTTCTTCACGCCTAACGACCGAAAAGTTCAGCATTTCCACCTTCTGCGCGCCTACTCAGCGCCGAATGACGCGCCGACAACGCGCCGAAAAAGTCAGCTGAACACGCCTAATCGCGCATTCGGTCGTTAGGCGACAAGTCAGCGCGCTTCCCATAGGCCCCCATGTTAAATTCAGCCGTTAGGCGATTAGGCGAGTGCAATGGACGGCGACCTTTACTGTCTGAGCGTGTGGGCTGCGGCTGCCAAGGGTGCGCTAAACACTTTGCATCAGTGCGCTAAACATTGTCTTGACAAGGTCACGGCGCACTACCAGAGTATCGATCCTTGGCCAGTTCAGTGACTTAAGAGCCGGTGTGATGTGGTGATACTTTTTTAATCCAGTGACGAGCCTCGCTGCAAAGTTAATAACTTTTTGATTTTTGTGTAGCCGTTGCGCTCGAACACGCTCGATAGCGCACTACACAAAAATCAAAAAGTTATTAACTTTGCAGCGAGGCTCGTCACTGGATTCAAAAAGTATCACCACATCACACCGGCTCTTAAGTCACTGAACTGGCCAAGGATTGATACTCTGGTAGTGCGCCGTGACCTTGTCAAAGTGTTTAGCGCACTGATGCACGATGACTCGCCTGTAGCGATCCGGGAAATGTTCACCCGACGGAGCGACGTGTCGACAAGGCGGACGCGCGCCTCTGAGAGAGGTGACCTGCATGTGACAAAATGCAACCAGAGTGCATCGCAGCGGGTGTTCTCCCACCGTGCGGCTTTGGCGTGGAGCGCACTCCCGCCATCTATCCGGAATAAGCTCAGTCAACGCCTTCAAGGCGGCGTTACAGGATATGCCATGCTCTTAATTAAGTGTTAGCATGTTTTTTGCCGTGCCTGATTCGTATTACTTTGTCGTTTTGCGTTTTTTTTAACAATGTATTTACGTATGGGTTTTGCCCATTTATGTACCTGACGTGGAACAGTAATACCCATACCTATGGAATGTTCTAATAAACTGAACTGAACTGAACATATAATAATGTAAAATTAATGCCAAATTTGAAATCGGTGTTCCAAAATGTCCTAGAAACTGCCAGAGGCCAAAAAAGTCACCGGAGGTCACAATCTCAGTGGACACCATACATGTCACCTGTTGACACCTGTGTTTGGAATGCTCCTGAGCAGCGAACACTCGGAAACTGCAAAACTTACAAGCACCGACGCTACGGGACGCCAGTTGCGCCTGACACGACCTTGAGAAACAGGTCATAGGTCACGGTTCATAGGGGATATAAGTTAAAAATGTCAGAGTATGTGTCATTGTTCAAAAGTAGGGTGCTGAAAGTTTCATCACAATCGGCTGATAAATACGCGAGTTATTTCCGAAAAAACAGGGGTGGCATCCACCCCCCCCCCCCTCAATGCACTGGCGAGGGTTATCCGAGCAGGATCTCCGAAGCAGTCTTATTAGTTTGTATCGAAAACGCTGGCCGTTTGGAATGCTGTTCTCACATAAATTGATCATTCCGAAAATAGGTTTATTTTGAAAGGGACTGATCACCCTCGCACGTCGCTCGTACCTGTGCAGCGGTCTGCTGAGCGAGCGGCGTAATATTTGGAACCACCTGAGGCAGTTCGCAATGCAGCCAGCGAGAATGCGCGCCACACCCGATGACGACCTGACCAACCTGGCAGACGAACTCAACGCCCACTTCGCTTCCGTCGGACCTCGTATCGCGGCGGAGGCAGCGGCGGAGCGCGACAGTGCTGACACGACTCCGGCTGGACCGCGCCCGCACCGTGTCTGTGCCTCAGCCCTCTATCTGTGCCTGGCCACTCTGCCGGAACTTTCAACCGCAATCGGGAAGATGAGTGCGTCGAGGGCCGTCGGTGTCGACGGTGTGCCTCTCCTTGCCGTAAAGAAGTGTTTCCCTGCAATCGGCTGTCATCTTCTACACCTGATCAACTCTTCTATATCGTCATGTACTTTCCCTTCTTCCTGAAAGATCGCGCGCGTCACTCCAGTGTTTAAGTCGGGCGATCGGTCTGACCTCAACAACTTTCGGCCCATTTCTATACTCTCTGTACTGTCGAAAATCGAGAAGGTCGCCTGCTCGCAGCTCAGCTCTTACCTACTTGCCCACCATATACTGACGCCAATGCAATATGCTTACCGTCCATTTCACTCGACAGAGGACGCTCTGATCGACGCTGTGGAATGGCTGGCAAATGCTGGCGACAACGGCCATGTCGCGTCGATTACGACGATCGACCTCAGCAAAGCCTTCGACAGTATTGATCATGGCGTCCGTCTCAGTAAGCTTGAACCGTGCGGGTGTCCTCAGAGTGGTTTAGGGACTACCTGGACGGTCGGAGACAGACGGTCAGCGGTGGCTCAATCACTCTATCCATATCCCATGGAGTAGTTCAGGGATCCCTAGTCGGTCCAATCCTCTTCCTCATTTTCATCAATGACCTACCCAACTTCCTTCCCCACGGCCACCTACTATCCTATGCCGACGACACCCAAGTCCTTGACTCTGCCACTCCTGATGTCGTCGGCCTCTCTAACTTGAAAGCCCGGGTCGAGGAGTCCATCCAGTGCCTACAGAACTGGTTCCAGTCTAATAGCCTCAAAATGAACCCCACAAAGACAGACTTCATGCTGGTTGGCACCAAACCCTCCCTCAAAAAGACCAACAACTTCTACATTACTACTTCTGGCACATATATTTACCCATCATCTTCAGTGAAGGTACTGGATGTACTCCTCGACCCAACACCTCACCTGGGAACCCCTTATCTCCTCAATCGTTCGGCGCTGCAACGCAATCCTCGTGTCCCTCTTCAAAACTCGGCACCATTTCACTCCTGAGGTTCTGAAGCTCCTAGTCCAAGTTCACGTCTTTCCGCACATCCTCTACTGCCTGT
This sequence comes from Chirona hameri, assembly GCA_036785665.1. Lineage (NCBI taxonomy): Eukaryota > Metazoa > Arthropoda > Thecostraca > Balanomorpha > Balanidae > Chirona > Chirona hameri. Next base: position 12,656 of record JAXIVJ010002531.1, read on the forward strand.
CTGTCTGGGATGGAGCGGCCGAGTGTCACCTAGATAGAGTGCAGATAATTATAAACTTCGCTGCCAGGCTTGTGAGTGGTACTCGCCGCTGCGACCACATATCTCCTGCTCTTGAAGCACCCGGATGGCAGAGAGTCGCGGAAATTGTTCGCCACCGTGACTGCCTGAACATGCACAGGGCGCTGCATGTCAGCGAGTCGCCCCACCGCTCTGCGTGCTCTATTTGTGACGCGTGCCGAGTCTTCCCAACGCCAGACTCGAGCTGTTTCGGACGGCGTTGGCTCACTCCATCTGCCTCGTGTCCGGCTGACCGCCACTCAGCGGCAGTTCCCGTACCGAGCTGCCGCCGCGTGGAACCGACTGCCAGCGGCAGCCGTCCATGCCCGCTCGCGCTGCGCGTTCCTGACTGCTTTAAATCGCTGATGGCTGTATCGACTGTATCTGCTGACTGTATCGTTTTCACTGTGTATGTATGTGCTGCACCATGAGCCATGCTAGCTATGACTGGGTGCAGAATACCCACTATGTGGACGCTCCTTGTAATACATGAACTTGAACTTGAAAGCAACCGCATGCCAAATGGCCAGAAGAATGAATACATGCGATACATTGGAAAAAAAGGAAAATGACAAGGTCCCACAAATGAGCACTGAGCAAGGAGGAAAGCCGAAGGGGTACATGCATGCAAAGAAGGGAACCTCGCGGCGACAGGCTGCACTCAAATTCGGTGTTTGCCGTTCCGGGATCAGCAAAAGTGTGAAGAGTGCTTGTGCTATGTGCTATAGACGCCGATAACGATTGCCAGTCACCACCGCCGATAACAAGTTACCATGAGATGAGAGACGTTTTAAAATGAACCTAAGCTCACCAGGGCGATGGGCTGGAAGGACTGAAAGAAATGGAAATCACGGTAATGATACAAACGGTAGACCACTTGTAGCGCCACAAAACCGACCAATACAAAACCAACACATGTGGGCTCTGCTAAAGTTCCGTATGCATGCTGAAGGCTTTGAGGCTGATAATATGGGTCCGTTGATGGCTGGTGACCGTCGGAAGTTGAAACAGATTAGTAAAAACAACTGCCAACGCTTGTTACGTCGGGTCAGAATAAAGAGCCGCAAAGTGATGGTTACATTTGTGTTCTACAAGAGATATAGAAGTTGACAAAATCAACTCTAAATTGCTGGTTGCCTCGGTGACATCTCGTTTAGGAACTACAAGTCAGTGAAATTTGTCTCAATTTTTCCCGATCACCCTGTAGCTGAAATGGAAGAAATGAAACAAGTGTAATCAATGAAGGAGTCCTCTTTTCAAAATGGCGATTTTTCTGTTTGGTGAAAATACTTTGATTTTTAAATGCTAATCGGCTCCGTTCATTTTGTAGATCTAACGGTTTTCTATAGTTATTTAATATCACGCCAATGTTTAGGATATTATCCTTTCAAAGCTCCTGGCATGATATTGTTGACATGTGGCTACACGGACGGTGCGGGTACCATTACATGTAGAACACAGAAGTGTTACCGTTTTATAGAGCGCCTCAAGCTAAACGAGCAGATATTTTGAAAGACACCACTCTCCTTTGTAAAAGTGCTTTCATCGAAGTCGGTCACAACACATAACTGCTTTACAAAGCCAGGTGATGCGGCTTTTCACCATCATAGAAGACATTATTGGTGTTCAACCTATGAATGAAGACATTGGATGAATGAAGAATGGAGACTTTCATCCACAAAAAAAACTTTTGAGAATAAGCATGATACATTTTGAATAAGAAGAAAGTATCCTGCATATTCAATGTGAAGTTTCACCTAAAAATGAGGGTGTATTACCCTCAGGTAATAACGCGAAGACCACACCCAAGTTTAAATCAGATTGCAGATAGACTGAGCTAAAAAAAAGTGCACAACTGCACAGCTCTTTAGTCTGGGATGAATAGTCGTGGCGAATACGCCGAACCACTAATAGGAAGTGAAGTAACTCGCGGAGCATTAACAATATACCGGTCAAATGTTATCAACCTAATCACAATAATGACAAGTCCGCAGCGAGATTTATGAACCGAAATGTCAGCAAAGATATGCCGTGCCTGCCCGTCCGTAGCCCTGCGGCTGACCTCTCCCGAGTTGGCCAGCATGCGGCTGAGCTGGCGCAGGTACTCGCTGGCGGCGCGCTGTGAGGCCGGCGCCGGCGCCGGGGCCGGCGAGCCCGAGTCGCTGGCCAGCTCTGACGAGCGCAGGAACTCTCGGCTGTTGATGGACGAATCGGAGATGATATCACCCTGAAACGGGTCATCACGTCAGCCTGAGTCATCACGTCACCTTGAGTCATCACGTCACCTTGAGTCACGTACAGAGCGAGGGTGTCCACTGTCCATTCCATGATAAGGCAAATGAGAAATAATACAGAGGCAGCATGCCACCCTTAGTCACGTGGAGAGCGAGGATGTCCATGACAAAAAAAGATCACAAATAGAACATAGGATTGGTTACCGAGCGGGCGCGAAGTGCCCGTGAGGTTGCTCGTTAACTTGCTAGACAAATTTGCATTTGACCCGGCCCGACCCGGCCATGCATACGCTTTTCGGAAGCTAATAACTTTGCAACCACTTCTCTGATTGAGATTGGGTCTTCACCATTGGATAGGTCCATCAAATCAATTTTGTTTTTGGTATGATACGTTCTGATAGAGGTGGTACCACAGCGCGTGGCAGTTGGCAAACGCGAACATCCTCATGACAGGAGTAAATGGAAATTATGTCACAGATCTCAACAAGACACTGAAAAATATTAACATACAGCAGCAAGTGCATCAACTCTCAGAGAGTAAATATAGTCCTCAACGATACCATTTAATTCTCAAGCGCATTCTGGGAAGAAACAAGATGTAAGCAACACCACCACTAGATGGTCCAAATGGAACAACTGTTGTTGAGGATGAGGAGAAAGCAGCACTCCTTAACACACACTTTGCTCAGCAATCCCAGTCACCAGCCGGTAAATCAGTGCCTACGGACCCTGTGCATCTCAATGTGCCAGTACTATCTGAAATTAAAGTATCAGCCACTGATGTTCTCAAGCTCTTAAATAGTTTAGATCCGTCCAAATCTTGTGGTCCAGACAAGTTCCCTACTAAATTGCTGAAAATTATTGCTATTCTCATTAACCCGCGAGTTACTGGGGTATATTTCATAACGCGACTTACTGGGGGGGGGGGGGTATTTTTTGCCCCCCCCCCCCTCTGATCTCCGGAACTACTGGACCGAATGTAAAAATTCAAACGGCATTCGATAGCCCTGGAAAATTTATCGAGGGAAACATAATATTGTTGACCTCGGGGTCACCGATGACGTCACAGGTCAGGTCAAGTACAAAATGTTTGACCGTGTCGAAAGGTCTCTATGGATGGAATTGTCGCGCAAAATTGCAATATTAAACGCATAAGCCGTTGATAAATCGGTATGATTCGTGTGTCTGACACTTCTAAGTACCTTTCTAAGCTGTTTATGACCTTGGGTCAGGTCAAGGTCATCCGAGGTCACGAGGTCAAACTGCAGATTACGGTCATTAGGCGTTGTAACACATGTTTATGGGTTTGTTTTTCGTCTAGAACGCGAAAAATTACCGTAGAATATTGTTTGTTCCATATAAATAGAAGTAAAAAGCAAAAATGGAAATGCGTTTTTTGTCATAGTAATGCTGTGAGAAGTGGTCGATTTTTGTCATTTAAAGGTCATAACTCGGTCATTTTTAAAGATATCGACTTTAAATTTGGTACACATATTCACGGCATACGTCTCGATCACATATATTCCAGTTTTTGGATAATTCTGATTTTTTCTTGAAAATTTTGTTTAAAAAAAAAAATGTCTTTGGATTTCTCAAAATTTTGAATTAAAAAACCCCTCAAAAATCCGAGATGGCAGTTGGATAGCCCGGTCTATTGTCAGTAATATGATTTAATACAATTTAGTGTATCTCAAATATCGTACCTTTGACAGCGTTTTCCGCAAACCATTATTTTGCAACAAAAACCGAAGAACATGACGTCACTCTGACGTGATTCCCGGTTGACCTATCATAGCCTAATATTTTTAATTTTGCCAACATGTGTAGAATTGATGTGAGAGAAGTTACTGCAAGTTTGGTGACGATACGGGTGTTCGTTTAGGAGTTATTGCAAAATAACGGGAGGGGGGCAACAAATAGCCCCCCCCCCCCCCAGTAACTCGCGGGTTAATGAACCCCTTGCTAAGCTGTTTAATAAGTCCCTTTCAGAAGGAAGATTCCCCGATCTGTGGAAAAGTGCTGACATTTCAGCAATCTTCAAAAGGAAGGGATCTTGCTCAAACTCTACGAACTACAGGCCAATTAGCCTGCTTCCCTGGTTATGTAAAGTCCTTGAAAAACTTGTGTTTAGAGAAATCTACCACCACTTGACTGATAACGATATACTCACAGAATGACATAGTGGATATCGCCCCAAGCATGGTACCCAACTTCAGCTCACCTATTTTGTCCACAAGTAATACGAAGCTCTAGACCAAAGCCAGGACTTTACAGCCGTTTATTTGGACATTTCTAAATATTTTGATACTATATGGCACGCTGGGCTGCTGTATAAGTGCCAAGTTCAATGTGGACTGTCTGGTAGCCATTTGCAGTGGCTAACATCGTACCTGACTGACCGAAGGGAACGGGTCAGAATAGGCAGTTCTTATTCCCCTTTCATCCCAATCAATGCCGGTTGGCGACAGGGCTCGGTGTTGGGACTGCTGTTGGCATTGATTTACCTGAATGATCTGGCACGGTTGGTTCACAACGAAATCCTGCTGTCCGCTGATGATACCTCGCTATATACTGCACACCCAAACGGGTCACAACAAGCAGAGTTGTCCCTTCAGAGGGACCTGGATATAATACATGACTTTGGTGCTGACTGGGGTATCAAATTTAACGTCGAAAAAACACAGCAGCAAACATTCACCAACAGAACCACCAGCGCTGCTCTTCGCCTCTCAATGGGTGGCCAAGCGATACCGCAAGTCACAAGCCACAAACACCTGGGACTGACCATTTCCTCCGACTTACGCTTTCATGACCATGTGACTGATAGTGTTAGAAAGATAAATATAGCAGTAAGTCCCTTATATCCTATAGCAAGTAAAATCCCCAGAGACATACTATTGAACATATTTTACACGTATATTAGACCATTGTTTGACTACTCAGATGTTGTTTACGATGGACACCTGACAATAACTGACTCACAGAGACTTGAGAAAATACAAAATAGAATAGGAAGACTAATTACTGGAGCTCTGTTCAGAACTTCCACTGAGAGACTTAGAATCGAGCTAGGATGGGACTCATTGCAGACACGACGCATTATACATAAACTCTTCTTCTTCCATAAGGTCATGCATACGCCACATTACTTTCCCATATACATCACTGACATAATCACCCAGACGCGAGAAGCAGCGACCGAAATGCAGTTTCGTAACGCAACAGCCCGTACGCTCCCGCAGAACCGTACGTTGACATTCCAGCGATCATTCTTCCCTAGTGCCATACGAGAATGGAATGCGCTACCTCAACTCACCCGTGACTTGACATCCTCCGCGAGCTTTAGGAAAGCTGTTTATAAGCACATCAGAGCAGACTTGTCACCGCAGTCTAACCTTTACGGTTCTAAGTATGGCAACATACTACACACCAGACTGAGGCTGGGGCTCTCGACCCTGAACTCTGATCTATTCAAAATCAACAGCCCTATGGCATTAACACCTTGATGCTGCTGTGGTCACCCAAGAGAGGATGCCAACCATTTTGTCTTGCATTGTCCCCTGTACGCTGTCCAACGTGCCACACTGCTCACTCATCTTACAAGACTCAACGTTCCTATGGACCATTCATTATTAAATCATCTTATTTCCGGAGCAGGGCCAACGGCTAATGCTGGCTTGTTAGTAGCTGAAGCCTTTCAGCAATTTTTAATAAATACCAAGCGATTTTTAGTAAAACCACATACAAAAATACAAAATACATTGTGTTTATATATGTGCCTCCGGAAGCAGCCCCCCCCCCCCCCCGCTGAGGACACGGGCCAACCCGGGACCGGCCCTCTGCATGCTCTGCGGGGGCTGGTCGGACGGCCGGGGGTGCGGGGCGCCGGCCTACGGGTCGACGCCTCGCACCCTTGGTCGGTGGTTCTGCAGCGGGAGTACCGCCGCGTGAGAGTCGGGCGTTAACGCGGCGGCGTCGGTGCGGGCGGGGGTTCATCATGCTCATCTTCCTCATCATGTTCATTATCAGCAGTCACCCTAACGCGGAAGTTCTTAGAAGAAACAAAATTGCATAAAAAGGAGGAGACTCACCTGCGGACTGACGTGGGGAGCCCCGAATGGTGACGTGATGCGCTACGCAGCCTGGGGAGTGGGAGGGTGGGGTGTATCCGGCGGCCGGAGTGATGGCGAGAACTGTTCTTTGTTTGAAACTGTTCGTTTGTTTTGTTTTTGTATCGCCCACGTATTTATTGTAGCTGAATACAAATCAGCCTCAGATTGGGCGGGAGAGGCACCACGGCTAAGCCGACGGCTTATGTGCCAATCCATAGCCATGATATTGTATCATAATCTATGACCTTTTTGTGAAAATACTTTATTATTAACGTAGAAATGAACAAAAAACCTTGTTAAAATGATTATCGATAAAAAATGGCTGTATTATTCTAATCATTGATTTATACGCTGAAGCATGCAGCGCTCAGGACGATCCCCTTTGGCGGATTTGGAAGGGAGATCATGAACAATCTAATACAACTTAATTTTTATGTTGGCATGCATTGCGGCCTGGCAATTTTTCTGGAAGCCTAAAATGACTGTTACTACCACGTGTGCTACCGTTTCATATTTCAAACCTGTTTTAGCTTTACCAGAGCGCGCTCGCTCGGTCATTGCCCAAAAAGGCTTTTTACTGGTAATTAATATTCGTAATTAAATATATGCCTCGGCAATCGCATTGTGGCAGCTACGTCGCAGATGTCACCTTCATGGTCCCCAGGCTACCAGCAACAATGACACCGTCCTGCTGCAACCGTAAGCCTCGACCTGACTACATGCGCAGAAGGCACTGGGTAGGTTCATTCCATGTTTAGTCACAATGTGCAGCCAGACATCATTGCCCCGCCACATTTTTAGTGAATGTTCTCTACGATATTACCAGTAAGGCGCCGTAGTTGGCGATGAACGAGCGAGCGCGAAGGAACAACTCGATATGGTGAATTTCAACTCGATCTGGCAAGTAGGTTCTTAGATACAAAAAACGTGCGCACCGCACGTGCAGGGGCACTCGGACCCTGAATTGTGGGAGTGGTGGCTGAGAGGTCCCTAACCACACACCAAATTTGAACACATTCGGCTCAGCTGTTTCTGAGATAGAATAGGAGTGTGCACGTGCGCACGTGCGCAGAGGCACCCCACCCGTGAATTGTGGGAAAGTGGCGGCTGAGGGGTCCCTAACCAGTAACCACACACCAAATTCGAACACAATCGGCTCAGCCGTTCCTGATATATATATAATAGGGGTGTGCACGTGCGCACGTGCAGAGGCACCCACCCCTGACTTGTGGGGAAAGTGGCGGCTGAGGGGCCCTAACCACACACCCAATTTGCACACAATCTGCCCAGCCGTTGCAGAGTTTTTGCGAGAAAACACTTCAACACTCCTCACGCAGCACGCGCCACGCGGAGTGGTAGTCACCCACGTGATTCGGCACCGGTCTCAAACAGGGTAGGTTGGATGGGGCTACTCAGCAAAGAAACCCGCTTGTCAATCGGACGTGTGGTTGCAGAGATATGAGCTTCTCAAAAGCGTCGCCACGGGTCGGGTCAGGTCGCTCATATTCAGATTTGTCCCTTACACCACGGAAGGACGAGCGAGCGCTTCGCGCTCGCTCGTAACCACATGCCGAGAATCCATCCTTTCGGCATTAGCACGTACTTTTGGGAAATGACTTCGGACCGCTGCTGCTAATGTTACAAGTATTTGGGAAACGATTTGGACCGTGGCCATTCTGATTTTCCCAGACAAATTGTTAAACAAATTTTCAGAAAGGAAGTCAGAAAAGGACAGAAGCGCATACGACAATATGCCATAGCAGCGGCAAGCTGTAAATATCTTCCCATCCTTGTGCTTGGCAAATTATGCAATATTCACCTCGTTTTGTTTTTGCTTCGTTCCTCGGGCCTACCGACCCTCGGTACTCCGCATAAACAACTCGTTGAATATTGCATAATTTACCAGCACCTGGCGGGAATATGTAATGATACACGCCTCGCAGGCACATGTTTGGACGCTGTATAAGGGATATAGTCCAAGAGTTCGTCGTATATATAGGGTTCTATATCTTATATATATATAGGGTTCTATATCGTATATATAGGAGGGTAAAACCGGGAAGCACAGCCCACTGGGGAACACCGTCCAATGCCAGTATCTGGAGAATGAAAAAGCGTAGATAATCGGCCGCCGTTGAATTGCGGTCGGCTCCTAACATGTAGGCAATGTGAGTGAGTTGATCCGATTTTTTCCCATTTATATCTGTTATACAAGGTGAAGTTAAATGCTACGACTGAATTATAAGCTTTCTTGAATTTCTCTTTTTACATCGCTAAAAACCAGGACTGCGGAGTCGATCGGTTTTCAGGTAACTCCGACTCCCGACTCCGACTCCGAAATCGACGCGCTGATACCAGCAGCCGAACAGTACCGTCTCCCCCCCCCCCCCCCTACTTGCAACGCTTGATGGCTTGATGGCATTGATGGCATTAGGGCGGTTCATTTTTGCACGAATGTTACATTTTCTTGGTGGCACACCTTTTCCCCGTTATTTCGACTACGCTGAGCCCAATGGTATCAACAATTTTGAGAAGAAAAAATATTTAGGGGTTGCAAAAAATCGCCGAAAATTCCATGTTATGCTATACATGCCCTAAAATCACACTTCTTGTCTCCGCGAAATTTTACGACACGAATTCAAAATTTTCCTTGTGGCATACTTTTTCCTGTTATTTAGACTATGGTGATTCCAGTGATATATATATATATATATATATATATATATATATATATATATATATATATATATATATATATATATATATATATATATATATATATATATATATATATATATATATATATATATATATATATATATATATATATATATATATATATATATATATATATATATATATATATATATATATATATATATATATATATATATATATATATATATATATATATATATATATATATATATATATATATATATATATATATATATATATATATATATATATATATATATATATATATATATATATATATATATATATATATATATATATATATATATTATATATATATATATATATATATATATATATATATATATATATATATATATATATATATATATATATATATATATATATATATATATATATATATATATATATATATATATATATATATATATATATATATATATATATATATATATATATATATATATATATATATATATATATATATATATATTTTTTTTAATCGGAAGATATTTAGGGGTGCAAAAAACGTTAAACATCTCAGTTTTTTCTTTAAATACCCCCAAATCACCCATTTCGTAACCGCGGATTCACGACACGAATATAATATTTTCGACATGGCACACTTCTTCCTAGTTAACCCGCGACTTACTGTGGGGGGTGGGGGGGGGGGGGGTTGCCCCTCCCGTTATTTTGAAATAACTCCTAAACCAACACCGGTATCGTCACCAATCTATCAGTACCTTCTCTCACATCAACTCTACACATGTTGGCCAAAGGAAAAAGATGAGGTTCTGATAGGTCAACCGGGAATGACGTCGGAGGAACGTCATGTTCTTCGGTTTTTGTTGAAAAATATTGGTTTGCGGAAAACGCTGTCAAGGGTACAATATTTGAGATAAATTAAATTGTCTTAGACCAAATTACTGATAATAGACCGGGCTATCAAACTGTCGTCTCGGATTTCTTTTTATATTCAAAATTGTGAGAAATCCAAATATATTTTTATTTGTTTTTACAGTATTTTCAACACAAAACTAGAGGTATTCAAAAACCGGAATATGTGTGATCGAGACGTGTTCGGTGAATATGTGTACCAAATTTTAAGTCGAAATCTTCAAACATGGCTGACTTATGACCTTTAAATAACACAAATCGACCACCGCTCACAGCATTACTATGCATACAAAATGCATTTCTGTTTTTGCCTTTTTCTTCTATTTATATAGAACAAACAGTGTTCTAAGGTCATTTTTCGCGTTCTAGACGAGAAAAAACAAACAAACATGTGTTACAACGCCTAATGACCGTAATCTGCAGTTTGACCTCGTGACCTCGGATGACCTTGACCTGACCCAAGGTCATAAACAGCTTATAATGGTACTTAGAAGTGTCAGACACACGAATAATACCATACCGACTTATCGACTGCTTATGCGTTTAATATCGCAGTTTTGCCCGACAATTCCATCTATAGAGACCTTTTGACACAGTCAAACATTTTTTACTTGACCTGACCTGTGACGTCATCGGTGACCCCGAGATCAACAATATTAGGTTTCCTTCAATAAATTTGCCAGGGCTATCGAATGCCGTTGGAATTTTTACAATCGGTCCAGTAGTGCTGGAGATCCGAGGGGGAGGGGGCAAAAAATCCCCCCCCCCCCCAGTAAGTCGCGTTATGGAATATACCCCAGTAACTCGGGGGTTAATAGGATTGTGCTCATTCCAAATATAGCAATAAATTTTTAATACAAATATTTAGTGGTGGAAAAATAGTCAAATATTTGGCACTTCTCTATAACCATCCCAATATCACTTATTTTGTCGCGGCGATATTACATGCCTGCACTGTTTTGGTTCTTCCGGAAATGTGAATTAGATATATTTAAACGGATACAACCAGAGGCGCATCCAGGGGGGGGGGGGGTAAGTGGAGCTAAAGCTCACCCCGTCGCGGCTCCGAGGGGCCCATCTCGGGTCTGAAAGGGGCCTATCGTGGACTCAGAAAGGGCCCATTTCAGGCCTGGTCAAACCCGTTTAGCCCGTTTAGCCTCAGAAAGCGAGCATCTCAGGTCCAGAACAGCCCCATCTTAGCTCTCAGGCCCGGGAAGGGCCCATCTTAAGTCCGGAGAGGGCCCATCTTAGGCTGTGAATGGGCCCGTCTTAAGCTCTGAATGGGCCCATCTCAGGTTTTGAAAGGGCCCATCGTAAACTCAGAAAGGGCCAGACTCAGGCCTGGAGCGGGTCCATTTTAGGCTTTGAAAGTGAGCATCTCAGTTCCGGAAAAGACCCATGTCTGCTCTTAGGCCAGGAAAGGGCCCATGTCAGGTCCCGAGAAGGCCCGTATAATTTGGCTCTGAAAGGAAAACTTTTAGGTCTGGAGAGGACTGGAAAGTGCCCATCTTTGAGCTGGAGAAGGACCATTTCGGTAAATTCGGCCCAGAAAGGCCCCAAGCTGGTTAGGGCTCATTTTACCCTGGAACTCAAGACATGGCATGATCAATAATGGCTCACATGCAGACCAAAATGGGCCCATCTCAGATCTGGAAAGGGCCCATCAAAGTCGTAGAAAGCCCCCCCCCCCCCCCCCCCCCCCCACTGTCTTGAGTCTAAGAATAGTCCAATTTAGGCCCGGACGAAGACCCATTTGGCTAAAATTGGAGGGAAAATGCCCCCTGCCCCCGGGCGTAGTGGGTTATATTAAACCGCCATTGACTGGGGGGGGGGGGGGGGGTGCGTTTAACGCCCCCCCCCCCCTGATGGATTTTCCTAATAGCTTAAAAACCAATAGAGCTATCATCGTGAAACTTCGGATACCTTCTTCTAAATTACATTTACGTCATCTGTGGAAAAATAAAGCAATTTTGTCGGAAAAAACGAGTTAAAGTGAATTTCGTGACGTCACTAAACACGAGTTTTACACCAAAATCAGCTAAACTTTGACAGACCGTACAAATGCCATATTTTGAGCCAAATGCAATCCCAAAACGGAAGATAGCAAATGGCAAGGGCTACAACATGGATATCTCGGATTTGTGAAAATGTTGGTTTTTGACCCCAAAAATGCAAACAAAGTTTTGTTTTGTTAATGCCCACAAAATCAAGATTTTCAAGGATATTAAACAAACGGAATATATGTGAGAGAACGACATATGGGCAACTACCCTACACAATTTTAAAATGATATAACCATTTTTGACTGACTTATGTCATATAAAGTATGGGTAACTCATGACGTCATATTTTGAAATTACGTTTTGTTTTGCTTTTTTGACCAGGTACAGACAAATAAATGCGAGCACTGTATTTCTGAGACAAAACTGATCTAGAAACATGCTTTTTTTCATTTAGATCTATCAATTTCAAATTTTGACCTTCAGTGACCTGAACTTGAAAAAAAAATTGTGTCCGAATGTTTTTGAATGGATGGATTTCCGATGTCAGGCCCCGCGCTAAGCATAGCTTGTTGTGCAGGCCCTGACCCCACCACCCGATCAAGCAATTCCTGGCGTCCGGCAGAATTTAGAAACGAAAGTTTTACGTGCCCGACATACCTGGACACGGTCCGCCCCGCCCGCTGACGCCACCTGACCTTGTGTGCGACCGCTGCCACCGGCCACAGGCCATCCCAGTCAGGGGCAAATAGCGAGCGCCGAAGTGACTCGAGCCCGGGCTGCCACTACCGGGTGAGGCCAGAAGCCCGGCGCTCTCCCAACTGAGCTACAGGGGTGGATTCAGGTCTTGACCTGAGATTGACACTAACTTCACGTAAATGTCAGGGGGTAAAATGAATATCACTATCGAATTATACGGAGAAAATAACCCATAAAACATATGTTGCATGATTTTCGTAGATATTTTGCACGTGACCTTTTGTGACCTGACCTTGACTTTTGCCAACAATCTCACTTTAGTTCATGCGGGATGTTTATCATACATTTGGCAGCACTTTGGGTGATCATAGTCGTAATGGAAGGCTTTGTATAGAAAGTATGGCCCATAAACTCAAAGACGCCGATTTTCACCTTTGACCGGACCGTGACCTGACATTTGACCTCACTTCGAAATTTTCGAGCATGCTTTAGATTTGTCTCACTGAGCGCTTTCGAATGCCGCCTTGTGCGTCTCGCTGCGATCATTGGTTCGGAAGATAACCAAAGGGGTGTTTAACGCCCCCCCGTCAATGGTTTTCGGCTGATATTTTTTTTTCGGCTGAGGATTTCGGCTGTCCATGGCGGGTTAACCATTCGGCGTTAGACGTCAGCAGTGCACGGGGAACGGAGCATTGACACAAATATAAATAAATATAATACAAATGAGTTGGGTCATATAAGCCTTGGTCGAATGAAACCTGGATCCGCTTTTGTCATCATGATTCGTGAATGATCCCATTGTTTTTAAGATTTGTGTGAGGGGTTTTGGTAATTGGTGGTATCTAGTGGTAGCGGAGGCGGGGGAAGAAGGGACAAGTTACCCCCCCCCCCCCCCCCAACTCCAGCCGAATTGAACATTAACCCTTTGGCGTTGCATGACAAGAATATACTTCCAAAATCAACTTTGCCTCCTCCCCCCCTAACTCTATGAAGAGCTTCCGCCGCCACTGATGTTGTCACCCTCTTTGCCTCATACCTTGCTAGATCCCACGCCATCACTAGCGGATCCAGTGGGGAGGGAGGGGGCAAAGCGGCAATGGCGTCGCCACTGCCCAGACCAAATACAATTACTTGGAGACAAATCCAAGTACGCATGTACTTTAACCCGCCATTGACTGGGGAGGGGGGGGCGTTTAACGCCCCCCCCCCCTGATGAATTTTCGCAATAGCTGAAAAACTAATAGCGCATGGCAATGTGGAACTTCGGGTACCTTCTTATAAATAATTTTTACGTCTTGTGTACAAAATTGAAGACATTTTTCGATTTTTTCTTCTCGTTATAGCGAATTTAGTGACGTCACTACACACGAGTTTTACACCAAAATCAACTAAACTTTGCCAGGCCGTACAAATGCCGCATTTGAACAAAAATGCAATCGAAAAACGGCAAAAAAATAGCCAGTTGGTAGCATCTCGGATTTTTGCAAATTTTAGTTTTTCACCCCCAAAACTCAAACGTTTTTTTTTTTTGGGGGGGGGGGCGAATTATCAATCAAAATTTGCTAAAACATTACAAAAAACGGAAGATATGTCAGAGAATAATACATAGGCAACTACCATTCCAAATTTCAAACTGATATCTCCATTTTTGACTGACTTGTGACATCTAAAGTATGGGTAACTCATGACGTCATATTTTGAAATTGCGTTTTTTTGCTTTTATTGACTAGATACAGACAAATAAATGCCACCACTGTATTTATGAGACAAAACTGGTCTAACAAGCAACATGCCTTTTTTGTTTAGATTTAACAATTACAATTTTTGACCTTCGGTGACCTGAACATGGCCTGAAATGAACATTAACCTCACGTAAATGAATTCAGGTGGTAAAATGACTTATCACGATCGAATTTACGTAGAAAATAACTCATAACACATGTGTTGCATGACTTTCGTTAGATATTTTGAGCATAATGACCTTTTGTGACCTGACCTTGACCTTGGCCAACAATCTCACTTTAACTCACGCGGGATATGTATCATACCTTTGGCAGCACTTTGGGTGAAACTGGTCGCAATCGAAAGCTTTGGATGGAAAGCATGGCCCATAAACTCAAACACGCCGATTTTGACTTTTTACCTGACTGTGACCCGACATTTGACCCAGTTTGAATTTGTTTAGCATGCTTTAGATTCATCTCATTGAGAGCTTTCAATCTCCGCCTTGCGCGTCTCGCTGCGATCATTGGTTCGGAAGATAACCAGGGGGCGTTTAACGCCCCCCCCCCCCCCCCCCAGTCAATGGCGTTCTGCTGAGACCCCATACATGCCGGGTTAACATGGGGCCATATCAGGGATGGATGAAAATGACACATTTTTGCATTACATTAACAATTTTAAAAAAATGGCAAAAAAATCCTTGGGTGGGGGGCATCAGCCAATGCTAGGGGGCCCACTTCGGTTAAGCCTCCCCCCCCCCCCCTCCCGCTCCGTCGCAAAATCCTGGCTGCGCCCCTGGATACAACATAATCTGCATGTATTTCCCTTCTATTTTCTCTTGTATCTGGTATGTTTAGTTCTTTGGGACTCCATCACTATGCACGACGCATAACCCTTACCGATGCAAGTGGCTTTCTTAAGAGTTTGTCGCATCAAGACAAAGGAAATTGTAACTTATGAGTAAAACATCAAGTCTTCGTGGCATTGCATGTTTCAACACATAGTCTCTTGACAAAAAGTTTCCTCCCAAAATGACTTGGAATTGAAGTGTTGCACACGTTACACATACAAGCCGGCATTAGGGTTGACTTCTTGACCGTGGGGACCTGCTTGCGATGGTCCACCTCATAGGTAGTGTATGGAGTACTCAGGGGTGTAGCTGGCAGCAGTACAGGTGGCAGCAGTACAACTCGCTGCCACCTGAGTTTACCGTCATGCCTATCACAGTGTTTAAGCGCGCATTGAAGAGGCGACTGGTGTCTGGTGACGATGACGATCGCCGCTGATGGGCTGATCTGATGTGACGCAGACTGATATGTTCATTTCGACTTTGAACTGTACTGTATGCTTGTCTTTTACCCACTTCAACGTCATCATTGTGCGACTCTGTGCCAGGAATAGCCCCTTTGGCTTCGGCCATGTATAGGGGACGGCTACTACGAGGTCAATCAATAAATAAATAAATGAATGAATGGCTTCTCCAGAAAGATTGGGAGGGGGGGGGGGGGAGGGCTGAGCTAGGAAAAATCGCTTAAAGAACCATACAAATTCACAAAAATACAGATTTATCCCCAGATTTGACCCACTTCTTCGTCCAAGTTGGGGGGGGGGGGGGGCTGGATAATAGATAATGGGCAATGGACAATGGACATCCCCGCAGGGCGAAGCTGCGAGGAGGGCCCAAGCCATGACGGCGTCACCAAATCCGGGTTGGGACTCGAAGGTCCACCACATGCCCTGTGGCCAGCGACGACCAGGCCCAGGTTGACGTGGGCGTGACAGAGGACGGAGGACTGGCTACGGGGAGGATACAAAGGGACTTCTGTAAAAAGATACGTATTGCACTTACTTTCTACATTATGTACTGTAGTACTGTGGTGCGTATCACTTTATTGCAGCTCTTTAGCATTCCGTATTTCCGCAACTTGATTTGTTTACAATTCGTTAGTTCTACCAGAGTAAATCTAGATAATTATATAACGTGAATAATTAGGTAACTTTGTATGTTTATTGCTAATGTGATTCATCTGCGGTTTGCTTTCAGTCTTTGTATTTCTCGTATAACTTATTTAACTTAATCTGTCCGCAATCTGTAGAGTAACTCGCGACTTTTATGTATATCTGTAAAGAGATGTGTTTTCGTACCCGGCAACGTGCGTAACTTTCTCTTGCTTTCCGCCTCTGGTCGTGACCTGACGTTGCTCTGTTTTCCGATGTATTTAGTTACTTGGTTTTGTAATCCGTCATACGTCATGGCCTCATCATATTATCACATTATATAGCTGTTACCTGTTTAAAGATTGGTCTCCCTTCAGGTTCTTATTATGTAGTCCCGATCGCCTGATCGGATAGCTCGTTGTCTTCTCGGCGCCATGTTTCCCGCCCGAGTTGCTCATCTGATAGTCGTCTGACTGCTTGGGTTGGCACTCGGCAGTCATTCGGTGTCATTTTCTCGTCTCCTCTTGTCGGTTCATTCAGTTTCGTTTGCAGATTGTTTGCCCAAATACATTGTGGACGTGAGTCGACTTGCCCCCCCCCCCCCCCCCCCCCCCAGCGCCCCACACTACCTCTGGATGAAGCCCCACAATTTGGTGACCCTGACGTGATCTGTTCCCTGATATAATAGTTTCTGACGTGATCGTTTTCTGACAATCTTTCTTCTAACGTGATATCGTTTTGAACACGCTGCCTTTGACATGTCATGCTATGCTTTGTACTGACCCTCGCGATCCAGCGCGTGCGTGTCTCCCTCTGCTCCGTCCGGAGCGGAGTGCGTGCTCCCTCCGTTTTGCTGCAGTCTCCGCTCTTGCTCTGCTGTGACTCGCTAAAGGCACTCAACAATAACGGTAGTTAAAACTCCCTGCCCTGTTCCGCTCAGCTGACTGAGTGAGTGAGTTAGTTGCCTGACTTCACCTTTGTACACAGCAGCCATGCCTGATGAACCCTGCGCTGCTGTGATGGCCCTGACGTTGAAAGTGTCCCATCATGTCAGTATCAAACCCCCTGCCTTCATGGAACCTGCTGTTCAGGGCTGGTTTGCAGTTATGGACGCACACTTTCACATTGCCAGAATCACTTCCGACGAGACAAAGTTCTATCACGTGTTGTCAGCTCTCCCGCCTGATACCATCACTCACATCCCTCAGGTCACCCTGGCTAGCAGGAACTTCCAGGAACTGCAGCAGGCTGTGACTGACATATATGAGAAGACCAAACCTACTCTGTTTGAGCGTCTGATCAGCAAGACTCGGTTGACAGGTCGTCCATCTCTGTTCCTCTGCGAGCTCCGTGAGGTGGCGGACAAGGTTGGCGTCGGTGATGACCTGATTCGACACAAGTTCATCCAGTCCCTCCCGGCAGGAATCGCTCCAGCGTTAACCTCGCAGCGTGAACTCACGCTTTCTCAGTTGGGTAAGCTGGCTGATGAGTTGGTTCCTCTTGTACAGGGGGCCCATGCAGCAGTGAACGTGGCAGTCCATGATCGTGACCCCCCAGTGCAGCTCTGGTATGAGTCTGCATCAGTTTCCCTACCAGCAGTCTCAGTCCATGCCGTGCCACTTTGCTTCTCCACAGCCGAGGCAGCAACAGTCTGGTCCTTACAGGTATCCCACTCAGGTTCGTAACGCTGGCATGTCAGGTGCTCTGCTCGGACTAAAACCGTTTCATGAAGGACATAGACCCAAAGTGTGTCGTGCCCACTTGTTCTTTGGTGCGCAAGCTCGCACATGTAAACCGTGGTGTCAGTGGCCATCCAAGTCCGCTAACCTCAGAGTGCAGCCCTCGTCGCGCCCAGCCTCGCCTGCACGTGTACCACTTAAGACTCCGGAAAACTAGAGGTGCAGGCTGTTAACTATGCAGCCCTTGGCCTGCCACTTTTCCGGGTTGCAGCCCAGGCTGGCTCACAGCCACTGACCTTTGTTGTCGACACTGGCGCTGGTGTGTCTGATCCCTCAAGAGTGTGTGAACGGCACCCTGATTCAGTCCACAGCTGTCTCCATCATTACTGCCAGTGGTCAGCAGCTTCGTGTGATCGGTGAGGCCACTCTTGATGCTGTTCTCCCTGCCCTGAGGCGCCAGTTCACCTGGACGTTTGTTGTTGCTGAGGTGACAGAGCCACTGTTGGGTAATGACTTTCTGTCACACCATTCACTGATCTTTGACTGTGGTGCGCAGGTTCTCCGAGATGCCGCGACGTCCCTCTCCGTTCCTGGAGTGTCGGGAGTGTCTGAACCTGCTGTCAACCTGGTGTTCAACGATCTCTCTGCTCTTCCCAAGTCTATACAACCTATCCTGCAAAAGCACCCTTCCGTTCTGGAACCTTGCCAGCTGGGTAACATGTTCAGTGACTCTCCCATCACTTCCACCCACAGCATCGACACTGGCAGCAGCCCGCCGACATTCGCTAGTCCGCAGCGGCTGCCACCGGACAAACTTCAGGCCGCCAAGCAGTCGTTTGACGTCTTGTTGAAGACAGGCGTCATTCGCCCTTCCAGGTCCCCGTGGGCATCCCCAATTGACATGGTTCCCAAGCGTAACCCCGGTGAGTGGAGACT
The DNA here is from genome assembly GCA_036785665.1 of Chirona hameri. NCBI lineage: Eukaryota > Metazoa > Arthropoda > Thecostraca > Balanomorpha > Balanidae > Chirona > Chirona hameri. The sequence goes on from JAXIVJ010002531.1 coordinate 31,648, forward strand.
GACTGGTGACTACCGCGCCCTGAACGCCGTAACCAAACCAGATCGTTACCCATTGCCCCACATCCCAGAGTCTTTCCACCAAGCTGCATAACATGACGTGTTTCAGCAAGGTGGACCTGCTGCGAGCGTACTACCAAATCCCGAAGAGCCCAGCTGATGTTGAAAAAACTGCCATCACCACGCCCTTCGGACTGTTTGAGCACGTGTTCATGCCCCTAGGACTGCGCAACTCTGGCGCTACCTTCCAGCGTGTGATGGATGGGATTTTCCGGGACGTTCCGTGTGTTTGTGTACCTGGATGACATTCTGGTGTTTTCCGAGAACGAGACTCGGCACGTCGCTGATCTGCGTCTGGTGTTCGGCAAGTTGGCCGAGCGCAAACTCCGGATCTCCCTCGACAAGTGTGAGTTCCTGCAGCGCACTCTCGTGTTCCTCGGGCACCAGGTGTCCAGAGAGCTGTCTCAGCCCTCCCCAGGCCAGAGTAGCCGAGATTCTCGACCTGCCCAGACCCCTTGACTCAGCGGCTCTGCACAGATATCTCGGACTCATTGGTTTCTACCGTCGCATGATTCCCAGATTTGCAGACGTTGTGTACCCCCTCACTGAGCTGATTCGTTTGCACCCGAAGAGTAAGGAGCTGCCACGGGACGAGCAGCAGTCTCGCGCCTTCAGCGACAGTAAGGTGACGTTGGCCGGAGCGTGTCCTCTGCCGCATCCACTACCCCAGTGCATGTGTATGAGTTGGTGACTGATGCCTCGCAGGTCGCAGTCGGAGCCGTCCTCCATCAGATCGTCGACGGAGAGTCGGTTACTGTTGGGTTTTTCTCCCGGAAGCCGAGTCAGCCCCAGCAGCGCTACGCGGCCTACTACAGGGAACTCCTCGCAGCGTATCTGGTCACTTTGTACTTCCGTGACGCCATCGAGGGTCGGCGAGTCACGCTCCCCACGGACCACAAACCCCTCGTGAGTGCTTTCCGCAGTCCGCACGTGGCGAAGTCTGATCGCCAGCAGCGTCATTGGTCAGGGATCACTGAGTACGTCATGGATGCGAGGTTCATCCGTGGCCGTGATAATATTGTCGCCGATTTCCTCAGTCGCCTATGCTGTATCTCTCGACTCATGTGACCTTCGCTTCATCGCTGATCACCAGGGTCAGGATGAGGAGACCTCCCGTCTGCGAAACTGTCTCGAGCCTGTGTCCCCTCGCAGATGGCATCTCGGTCCTCTGTGACGTGACCAACCCTCAGCCCCGGCCGTTCGTTCCTGGGGCGTGTCGTCGTTCTGTCTTCGGCAGGTTTCACAACCTGTCTCACCCCCGGTCGTAAAGCCACAGCTCGTTTGTTGACTTCCCGCTACTATTGGCCTTCTATGCGCAGGGATATCCAGCGATGGGTACGTGATTGTCTCTCTTGCCAGGAGGCAAAAGTTCACCGTCACACGAGGTCCGCCCCGGGCTCTTTCGACGTTCCGTCCGCGCGGTTCGAAACCGTGCACATCGACATCGTGGTACCCCTCCCTCAGTCTGTGCATCATGGCCAACCTTTCACCTCTCCATATCGTTATTTGCTGACTTGTATCGATCGTGCCAATCGCTGGGTGGAGGCCACGCCCTTAGTTAGCATCACAGCAGAGAGTATTTCCTCAGCGTTTTTGGAGACGTGGGTCTCGAGATTTGGAGTTCACCTGTATGTGGTCACTGACAGAGGTGCACAGTTCGAGGCGGAATTGTTTGCACATTTGTTTGAGATGATCGGGTTTCATCGTTTACGTACCACAGCCTATCACCCTACTTGTAATGGTATGATCGAGAGGCAGCATCGTACTCTCAAGGCAGCCATCCGTTCTCGCAAACAGGAGTGACTGCGTGCACTGCCTGTGGCGCTGCTGGGATACGAGCCATGCCTAATGAGTCTGTTTTTTTTTCTGCATTTACAGCAGTAACGGGGACGCAGTTACTGTTCCCGAGATGTTCAGGTTCACAGACAAGTGTTCCTGTGGGCAAGAAGTTCATCCGCGAGCTGGCAAAGCACATGTCCGAGATCGATTTCAATGTTTCATTATCGCGCGGCCATCATCATGCTAGTGTGCCACCAACTTACGTTCCAGCAGACCTGTCGTCTTGTACTCATGTGTGGGTGCGCGTGGATTCGCGCGCCACTCACTGGAGGCCCCTTACCGTGGGCCTCTGAAGGTCGTTCGTCAGTCCCCGAAGGTTTTCGTTCTGGATCTCCTTCGGGTACCCACGATACTGTCAGTGTTGACCGCCTCAAAACCTGTGTATGTGCCCTACTTCCCTCTTGACCAGGTGTCTGGGGTGAGCGCCGTCTCTTGCGACCTCTGTGTCGCGACCCGAGGAGGAGCAGGCGTGCCGGACGTCCCCGCCGGGGTCGCGTGGGTCTCCGGACGCCGGAGCGCCCGCGACGCCGGGGCTGATCCCTGGCGTCGACCGGCGGCCGCCCTCTAGCGGTCTGCAGCCGCAGTCTCGCGGTCCGCCGCCGCCACTGCCGCTCTCTCGCCGGCGGCCCGTTGACGCCTCCGCCACTGCCGCCTCTCGCGGCGCGCCTCCTCCGCCGCTGCCGCTTCGCGGTGGTCCGCCGCCGCTGCCGCCTCGCCGGTGGTCCGCTCCGCCGCCACCTGACGCCCGTCCGCTGCGCGTGGTGGCCCGCTGCTGCCGCCGTCCCGTGGTGGACCGCGGCAGACTGGCGGTGACCCGACGGTGCCAGTGGACGGTGATGAGACCGTGAACGATGAGCGGACGGTGAACGTGAGATGGACTCTGCTCAGACAATGGACGCTGACCCCAGTGGAAGTGATGGTCCGCGGAGTGCTGCCGTGCCGGGGCAGTCTCCGATAGTGCGATCGCGCCGTGGCCAGACCGTCCGGTTCCGACGCCTGCCAGACTGTGTGTACTATTGACGTTTTGTGGTCATATTGTTTTTTCTTCTTAATCATGTTCGCTCCGCTTTGGGATGGGAAGTCATGTGGTGCGTCATCACTTTATTGCAGCTCTTTAGCATTCTGTATTTCCGCAACTTGATTTGTTTACAATTCGTCAGTTCTACCAGAGTAAATCTAGAGAATTATATAACGTGAATAATTAGGTAACTTTTTATGTTTATTGCTAATGTGATTCATCTGCGGTTTGCTTTCCGTCTTTGTATCTCTCGTATAAGTTATTTAACTTAATCTGTCCGCAATCTGTAGAGTAACTCGCGACTTTTATGTATATCTGTAAAGAGATGTTTTCGTACCCGGCAATGTGCGTAACTTTCTCTTGCTTTCCGCCTCTGGTCGCGACCTGACGTTGCTCTGTTTTCCGATTTATTTAGTTACTTGGTTTGTAATCCGTCATACGTCATAGCCTCATCATATTATCACATTATAAAGCTGTTACCTATTTAAAGATTGGTCTCCCTTCAGGTTCTTATTATGTAGTCCCGATCGCCTGATCGGATAGCTCGTTGTCTTCTCGGCGCCATGTTTCCCGCCCGAGTTGCTCATCTGATAGTCGTCTGACTGCTCGGGTTGGCACTCGGCAGTCATTCGGTGTCATTTTCTCGTCTCCTCTCGTCGGTTCATTCTGTTTCGTTTGTCTGCAGATTGTTTGCCCAAATACGTTGTGGGCGTGAGTCGACTTGGTTTCTGCCCCCCCCCCCCCCCCCCCCAGCGCTCCACACTACCTCTGGATGAAGCCCCACAGTACTACCTTCTCCTGAGCTTTAGGCAGTAAAATACCTAGAAAATGAAGGTATGTGACCTTCATTTTCCAAATGAAATGAAGGTATGTGTAGAAAATGAAGGTATGAATATACGTACCTTCATTTTCCAAATCCTTCACTGCCTGAAGCTCTTCTTTTCTTTCAGGCACAGCTAGAGCTTAACAGCGAATCTCAGGGAAAGCGGCGCATTGTATCGCAGTATATCACACTGTTCTATACACTCCAGCATGGCTTTCTTCTGTCACCGAGATCGCCGTCTGTCATGTGTTAAGCCAGTGTACTCCAGCACTCCCAGGGGTGTAGGATCCTATTCAGTTGACCCCCCCCCCAACTTGGCTTCAGCCCCCCCCCCCCCCAACTTGGACGAGGAAGTAGGTCAAATCCTGGGAGAAATCTGTATTTTTGTGAATTTTGATGGTACTTTAAGCGATTTTTTCCCCAGCTCAGCCCCCCCCCCCCCCAAAAAAAACGTTCTGGAGAAGCTACACCTCTGAGTACTCCATACACTACCTATGAGGTGGCGTTCGAGGAGGTGGCCAAAACAGCACTAGCCGAGCTGAACAAAGTATCTTTGGGAGCTGCGGACTTATACACTGGTGCTGGCTCTTTGCAGCGATATTCTTACTGAAAGTGTGTTAGCACCATCGCAAGCAGGTGCCCACGGTCAAGAAGTCAACCCTAATGGGCTTGTAAGCGTATGTGTGACGTGTCCATCACTTCAATTCGAAGTCATATTGGGAGGAAACTTTGGTCAAGAGGCTATGTGTTGAAATGCCACGACGACTGATGTTTTACTCATAAGCTACAATTTCCTTTGTCTTGATGCGACAAACTATTTAGAAACATGGGTGGAACTTTATATACTTTCGGGGTTGTAGCTACAACTGCATCCTCAAAAATTGCAACCCCAATTATGAACATTACAACCCCAACATTGTCAGTAAATCCGTAAGTAAATCAATACTGCGAACGGTACGCAAATTCGCCAATAGATTTTTCAATAACAATAATAACCAGTAAGGCGCCGTAGTTGGCGATGAACAGGCGAGCGCGAAGGAAATGTATGGCGAGGTTGGTATGCGCACGCATAAGAGTGCTGCTTTCCTAGTACTGTTGCCTGACACTACACCAAATTTCAACTCGATCGGGAAAGTAGTTTCTGAGATACAAAAAGGGGTGCGCACTTGCGCACGTGCAGAAGCACCCACCCCTGGTCCCTAACCACACTCCAAATTTGAACACAATCAGCTCAGCCGTTCCTGAGATATAGTAATAGAGGTGTGCACGTGCGCACGTGCAGAGGCACCCCACCCCTGACTTGTGGGAAGGCGGCGGCTGACGGGTCTCTATCCAGTAACCACACACCAAATTTGCACACAATAGGCCCAGCCGTTGCGGAGTTTTTTGCGAGAAAGCACATTTCAACACCCCTCACGCGGCACGCGCCACGCGCAGTGATAGTTACCCACGGGAGTCGGCACTGGTCCCAAACAGGGATATAGGATGGATGAGGCTACTCAGCTAAGAAGCCTGCTTGTCGATCGGACGTGCGGTTACAGAGATATGAGCTTCTGAAAAGCGTCGCCACGGCCCGGATCCGGTCGCTCATATTCCGATTTTTCCATACTTCACGGAAGGACGAGCGAGCTCGAAGCGCTCGCACGTAATCACGGATGTATTCATGGCTTTCATATGACTCATATGACGTCCTGGTGTCGTCCCGCCTTTACGGGAGGATGATTCTCGGTTTGATTGACAATCAGTAATTTGATCCATGTCAAAGGCAGGAAGTGTGTACTAACGTGCATTACTATGTTCTTTGGAACGTGAGATGCAATGTAGAACTGTATAGAGGTATAGGGTTTTATTAACACGCGCCCTGGAGGGCCTCTGAAAATTACACGCAATGGAGGGGGGGGGGGGGGGGGGGGGGGGAGGGCAGATAAAGGCCCCCGATAAGAAATACAATAACGAAAAGTGTAGGGTGGAGAGGTTCTGTGTGGAACTCTGTTTTGTGAAAATGCTATGACCCTAGGTTAATATCTCCAAGGTCAAATGAGGTCAAATATGCTAAAATGTGATTGTTATGCGCTCCTTGGCTTGACATTGTTATGGAACGCAGTGATTGCGTGTATATGTATATACCCCAAAATGGGCTTAAATTATTTGTTGGCAAGTCTAATGATACAGTAGGGGATGATAGACGTTGCATTTAACCTCACGCCATTTACATACCAGTAAGGCGCCGTAGTTGGCGATGAACGAGCGAGCGCGAAGGAAATATATGGCGAATTTCAACTCGATCGAGCAAGTAGCTTCTGCGATACAAAAAAGGGTGCGCATGTGCAGAGGTACCCCACCCCTGACTTATGGGAAAGTGGCGACTGGCTTTTGGTGGTGTAACAAAACAATTCATAAATATGAGCACAGCAAAGGAGAAACTTTAAAAATGCTAGTCACGTTTGCCATAAAATAGCATTTCAAATCCAATGATACAACACATTCCAAAGTTACTTAGAAATACTATATGTATAGTTGCCTGCATGTAGCCAAGTATATCTGTTGATGATTGTTGATTTACTCTCCATGTGAAGCTGGCACTGATGCTTCGATGTTAAGTGAGCTGCAGATTGTCTTGCGCGCGATTCTTTCTCTCATTTCGTTGCTGTTGATCCGGACATCCAGTTACTGTATGGTGTATACGTGCAGAATGTACAGCGATCTTTCCGTAGCCAATCAGCAACGGATTGATAATTGGATGTTGGATAGCTGGGATAGTTCATGTATAGCTCGCATTTCACTCAGTCATCTGTAAACTGTTTGTGAAAATCAAACAGATAATACAACCTATGTTAATTCTATGGTGTTTAACTATTTTCAATTTTGCACATGTTCGTTTTTTTTAGTCGCTTTTACTACCCTCCCCCGGGCGCCGACTCAATCACAACCCCAATGAAAAGCAAAAAGTTCCACCTCTGTCTATCGCCTCAATTGGTCTGCTTGTTGTGCCCAATGTTAGGTTGCGGGAAATACTGTCAATAAAAGCTGATTTGTAATTGATACCTACCTATCGCGATCGTATGTTGCCTATTTTATGTTTATTTTTGGGATGTCTCACTTCTGCCCACCGGGTGAAGTGAGACACTATGTTTGTTGGCATCCTTATATTCCTTTGGGCGTTTAATGATGCTTGATCACTGTCAGCGGAAGGTATTTTCGGATGGGGGCAAAGAAACCCAGGGGCCCCTCGTCCAAAGCCCCCCCCCCCCCCCCCCCCAACAACAACAACAACAAAAACGAATCGCGATATGGTATCTTCTCGGATTTAGGCCACTATATTTGCCAGGGCCTCTAGGTCGCAACAAACGTCGGACAGGCCCATGTTGAAGTATCAGGCCTTCTAAGGGCCCCCCCCCCCCCCCCCATCCGGCCTACCAACGGCCCCATCAGGCCTGCCAAGGGCCTCCTCCGGCCTACCGAGGGCCCCCTCAGGCCGATTGAGGATCTTCTGTCGGCCTTAGAGGGCCCTTCAGGCTGACTGGTGGCATTTCGGGACCCTCGTTCATTTTGTCGGTAAAAAAAGAAAAAAAACTAACTTCTTGGAGGGCCCTCTTACAAATTTATGGGGGGGGGAATCATAGGAAATCGGTAGGGGTGGCAGACTGCCACCCCTACCGTGACACTGGGGTGGCATTGCCACCCCTAAAACTTAGGCCACCGACAACATTTTACGGATGCTGTTTTGTCAAAATGGTGGATTCCGGCCGCTGTGCACATATATGGAACAGTTGCATTCATCGACCAATGCAATTTTTAGTCACGTTAGTCTATATTGCTATTCAAACTATTATATCTAGGCATGACCATGATATTCGCCAATTTTACCGAAACTTTCGCTCTGTATCGGGTAATCTCAATTTACTTATCTAACCGCGAGCACGCCAATGCAACCGCTGCACTGTGTCGGCGCCACTGAGTGGGGTAGGGCAGGGTGGCGGCAACGGGCAGAGCAGGGCCAAGCAGGGCGGGGAATGGCAGGGTGGCGGCAACGGGCAGAGCAGGGCCAAGCAGGGCGGGGAATGGCAGGGTGGCGGCAACGGGCAGAGCAGGGCCGAGCAGGGCTGGGAATGGCAGGGTGGCGGCAACGGGCAGAGCAGGGTCAAGCAGGGCGGGGAATGACAGAGTGGCGGCAACGGGCAGAGCAGGGCCAAGCAGGGCGGGGAAGGGCAGGGTGGCGGCAATGGGCAGAGCAGGTCCAAGCAGGGCGGGGAATGGCAGGGTGGCGGCAACGGGCAGAGCAGGGCCAAGCAGGGCGGGAAAGGGCAGGGTGGCGGCAACGGGCAGAGCAGGGACAAGCAGGGCGGGGAAGGGTGGAGGCAACGGGCAGAGCAGGGCCAAGCAGGGCGGGGAAGGGTATAGGGCGGGACAGGACAGGGAGGGACAGGTCAGGGAGGGACAGGACAGGGAGGGACAGGACAGGGAGGGACAGGACAGGGAGGGACAGGACAGGGCGGGACAGGACAGGGAGGGACAGGCCAGGGAGGGGCAGGACAGGGAGGGGCAGGACAGGGGGACAGGACAGGGAGGGACAGGACAGGGAGGGACAGGACAGGGAGGGACAGGACAGGGAGGGACAGGACAGGGAGGGACATGACAGGGAGGGACAGGACAGGGAGGGACAGGACAGGGAGGGACAGGACAGGGAGGGACAGGACAGGGAGGGACAGGACAGGGAGGGACAGGACAGGGAGGGACAGGACAGGGAGGGACAGGACAGGGAGGGACAGGACAGGGAGGGACAGAACAGGGAGGGACAGGACAGGGAGTGACAGAGGCGGGGCAGAGGCGGGGCAGAGGCGGGGCAGAGGCGGGGCAGAGGCGGGGCAGAGGCGGGGCAGAGGCAGGGCACGACAGGGCAAAGGCGGGAAGGACAGGGCAGACGCGTAATATTTTAAATAAGGAAATAAAATATAATTAATGTTAACCCGTGGCCAGCCGGGGTTCGCGCCAACCACAGACTGCCGGGAAGGGGCGGATAGCCGCCACCCTAAGTTTACAAAAACACACGGTGTAGCGATAAGCGAAAAACGACGTTGGATAACCCGAAACAAGCTCTATCGAAAACATACCGGCCATTTCTTAGGCCGGTCAATATTGAGGTCACCAGAGTTCATGAAAAGTCAAATTTCGCCTATGTATGGGTGTCCTTAACAAACTGTATATATCTCGATAACTCAAAGAGTTAGCGACACACGTCATGTGTCGCTACACACGTGTATAATTTCGTCTAATCATACGGTGCCGAGGAATTATGTAAGACGAAACGCGTCCACCGGGTGTTGTGTTTTCTGTTCCTATGTCTTGATATGTCATAATTGTATTGACATTAATAAACTTGCATGTTTATACCAATTACGAAATAATAACGAAATAATTAGACTTTATTCGGTACTTTACCTCTACCCACCGCAACATTCAAACATTGCCTTACATATGTGTTGCGGGTTCCTGTTCCTGCCTTTCAGGTAGCGTCGCCGTCTCTCATACCACTCCAGTTTGATAACGAATCTCTGTATTGTTCCACATGCTTCCACATGACCCTAATCATCATGGTTCCACATGGCCGTGCTGCCACAATCTCCACACCGATCCAATCCCAGCGCACCACCCGCAACCCCCATCACGACAAAAGCGACGCCGGTTCCGCGCGCGGCTGGCGGATTCCCTGTAGGGAAACCGTGGCGCTGTTCCTATATATAGGAACAGCGCCACTGAAATATTGTACAACCGTTACATACGAAAGAAACGAGTATGCTCGTTTATTCTCCTAATTCCTGGCCAGCGTACTGAGTTTCAAGATTATACTTACAGAAGCTATTATTTGCTAATCATAAATTGTCTATCATCTGAAAAACGCGATACATAGTTAATTCATAGTGGGGTGCTAGTAGTATTGTATGGGTCCGCTATCAAAAGGAAATGTGCTAAAATATTTGAAGAACTTTCAAAAATAAATACCTAATTAATAACACAAAAATAGGACGAAATGTGTTGGGTTTTAATCTTGTTTGTCGTGAGCTTTTTAAGCATTTTATACTTCCGTGGCACTTTTTCCCAGTAGAGAATACATGTGTAGGTACCTACTCAGTCAATTTTGCCACCCCTGGCAAAAATCCGTGGCGCCGCCCCTGTTTAGAAAGCCACTTGTCGGTAAGGGTTATGCGTCGTGAGTAGTGATGGAGTTTCTAAAGAACTAAACATACATATACAAAAGAAAATAGCCATGCAGCTTATTATAATAGGGAAATACATGAAGATTATGTTGTATCCGTTTAAATATATATAATTTACATTTCCGGAAGAACCAAAACAGTGCAGGCATGTAATATCGCCGGGACAAAGTAAGTGATATTGGGATGGTTATAGAGAAGTCAAATTTTGGCGGTTTTTCCACCCCTAAATATTTGTATTATTAAAAATGTATTGCTACATTTGGAATAAGCACAATCCTATTAACTCGGAAGAAGTGTGCCATGCCGAAAATATTATATTCGTGTCGTGAAACCGCGGTTACAAAATGGGCGATTTTGGGGTATTTAAAGAAAAAGCTGAAATGTTTAACGTTTGTTCGCGACCCCTAAATATCTTCCGATTAAAAAATATATATCACTGGAATCACCATGCTGGTATAGATAACAGTATCTTGTAGAATCCAAAAAGGCATGGGCGGGATGCGATGAGGGGGCACTACACATCCCACTTTCCCAATCGATTCCGCCAAAGTTGAAGTCGCCGAGGACCAGCAAGTGCGAGGGTTTCTTCTCCGAAACCATTTCCAGGAGACAACAAAGAAGTTCAGTTGTGCCTGGGTCCGATGAGGGGCTTCTATAGATGCAGCCGAGAAGAAGGTGATCTCCATCAATTAGTGAGAGATGCACACCCATAAGTGTTCGGAAAAATTTGACTGAGGAAAATACTCAGAGGATTTGAGTTTCTCTGAGCAATATATAGCAATGCCCCGGATACCGCTTGCCCCCAGGTTTGGCTTAGAGGGTTGAAAATTCAAATACATGATGTAGTGAGGAATGGATAACAATGCAGGTGCTATGGGTAAAACTTGGGCTTTAGGAATAACCTCTGTGATGCATATTATGTCCAGTTCATCTTCCACTATGTCCGCGGAGAGCTCGTCTCTCTTGTTGATAAATTGATCAGCATTCGTGTAGTACCTTTTTTAGCCCAGACTGGGTATGTCTTGTTCTTGATGGATGCTGTCAGGCCATATGTTGCTCGGATCTCGGGTCATGTTGGTTCTGATTAGACACTTGGTCTCTAGATAGATGGTCTCCCCCTCCACTGGTCCCATCAGCGTTCTTGCTGGGTGGCCTGATTGCGGGGGCTGGGCTATATCACCTACAGGTGGATCCCGTTCATCCAGTTGGGAGGAATCTAGGGGCCCGCGACCTCGGAATGTCCGAGATGGGTCCCTTTCCTCAGTCCAAACACCATTGACTTGCACAATTTTACCTCTTCGGACAGTCAGGTTGGTCTCCCCATTTTCTGTACGCAACTTCAGCTCATCTCTCAGACATTTCCCACCCGCTCTTTCTTGAAGGGAGAGATCAGGGTTGATATAGATGCGTGGCTCGACTGGAGCATTCTTGAGCTGGAGGGCCTGCCGGAGGATATCCCATTTGGCTTCTTCACTCTCCAATGTCACCACCAGGAGATGAGGCTTGTCCCCCACTGCTTTGCCCACACGAACACACTTTGTGACTCTTGTGTTTATGCGCAAATGCTCTTTGACTACATATACCAGTGAAGGCCGCGGCATTATGGTTCATTTTGTCCTTGTGTTTCACCTCCTTGTTCATAGGAGATTATACACCACCACATTTCTTTTTCTCTTTTCTCGGCCCATGTACTCATCAAACATACCATCTACCTGTTGTGCTGCTGCTTGACCAGTTCCCCTCGTTGTGTGTGGTAGCCCTGCAATCTTGGTGCTGAGTGTGGTGACTTGCTGGCACGAGCCCTGTAGCTGGGTGCCATGTGACTCGATGGTGGACTTGAGGTTATTCACCTGCCGTGGAATGCTTTCCATTTTGTTGGACAATGAATGCATTTGTTCTCCATGGGCTTCAACTGCCTTCTCGAGTGTTCGCTCAGATGCTTTGGGGTTGCATCCAATTTTGCCCCAACAGTCCTCACAACATGCTCACACAGTCCCGCCACCTGGTCAATGCACGAGAGTTGTCTACCAGTTTGTGTTGCGACAACCAGCTGTTACATCCTATTGTCCCCCCGGACAATACTTTCCAGTTGGGCTTGGCCCGCCTGGATGGTTTCAGTCGCTTTCTTTTGTTCCTCACATGTTTGTTTCATTTTGAGTTGCACTCTTGGATAGTCTGCTCTAAGTCTAATTGCTTGATACGGTCGAATAATGCTGTGCAGCAATGCTCAGTCTGGTTTTGGGTTGTTTACAGAAACCCAACATGAGGCGCAAATCCAAGCTAGGACCTGATATTTGTTGAGTCTTTTATTATGGTTGGCAAATCCCCTGGGAATGGGCAATGGGCATGGTGCCATTTGCAGCAAACATCACATTTCACCCCTTGGTTTTCATTTGCGACTGCATTGCCACATTGCTTGGTAGGGCCCCCTGGGCATGTGGCCCCCTCACTAGGGGAGTCAATATTTGAGCGAGATGGTTTCCCCAAATTATAAATCTCTCTTATGTCACTTTTTATGCCTATTTTCGTATTTATCTTCCTCTTATTCGCAACGACCCATTCACCTTCCATAGGGTCGAAGCCTCCGATACAATCTGATTCATCACTGGAATTATCCATCGTGCATCCACAAGTTTCAAGATAATTTTTAAGTTTTGCAAAATTGCAGGATATTTTTTAAAGCATAACGTGTATTGCAGCATGCAAATCGTTTCCTCGTCGAAAAGCGTAGGTCCACGTGGCATGTGGCCGGGGACAGTCCATCCCGCGGCTCGCAAGCAACTAAGAGTGGTGCTCTGGACCGGGGCCGGGACTCGCGAGGCCCGGCCTTCTTGATTCAGTAAATATTGAGTCAGTAATTTGCGCGAGACTCTGGAGCAATCAAGACGACATCGATTGTCGTGTCTAAGATGTAAATGAACTGAGGTCTGCGGTCTTAATACGGCCTTGGTCTGCAGTGTCGCAGTTGCAGATAGTTGATCACCCGGACAGTCCGTCTGTCCTGGGGGAATTATAACTTTGCCGAGTTACTAACTGTGAGCCGGCTCCTCCCCTGCTATTTGCTCTAACTGTGATCAATGTCGGCGACCCTGCTCCCCAGGGCGAGTCACCTGTCATGGACGAGTCATAAAGACATAAAGACATAAAAGAAAAGTGCAACAAAGAGCCTCTTGGGCCCATCCGAGGTTGCACCCCCCCCCCCCCCCCACCGCCCCCCTCCACCAGTCTCGCCCCTTCAAATCACCTTACTCTACCTGCATAAAAGAAGGCTAATCCCACGAGTATTTATGAACTAATCCCTGCTCTGTAAAGTGATTATCTAATCTAATTTTGAAGGAAGCAAGTGCCACTGCATCAGCGACATCCCCTGGTAGCATATTCCAATGTCCTACAACCCTTCTACTGAAAAATGACTGTCGTAGCCTAGTCCTACTTTGTTTCATAATGAGTTTATGCTGATGACCTCTACCTCGATTTTCCCTATTGAACTCAAACATACCCTTTAAATATCCAGAATGCTGACTATTTACAAATTTGAAGACTTCAATTAGATCTCCTCTTAGCCTTCTATATCTAAGTGAAAACATACCCAATTTCTTTAATCTATCTTCATAAGGTAAACTACCAAGACAATTAACCATTTTTGTTGCCCTTTTTTGAACTCTTTCTAACAACCAGCAATCTTTCTCATATGTTGGAGACCAGGCTTGTACACAATACTCCAAATGTGGTCTAACGTATGCACAATACAGTTTTGTTATTACCTTTTCACTCTTGTAGGAAACATTTCTGTTAATGGCCCCTAGCATTCTAAGTGCCTTTTTCCTAGCTTCTACAACCTGGTCTGACGCTGATAGTCTATTGTTTACCACGACACCTAAATCTCTTTCCTTTTCAATCTGCTCCATTTTCTGCCCACCCATTTCATACCTATGTTTACTGCTAACCCGTCCAGCGTGCATAATCTTACATTTACTCAAATTGAATTTCATCTGCCATGCTTCAGACCACTCAACTAGCTTGTCCAGATCTGATTGAAAAACATCCTGATCATGTTTTCCTCTAATAATCCTGACAACTTTTAGATCGTCTGCAAATTTCAAGACTTTGCTGTCTATACTGTTCTCAATTGCATTCACAAATATTATAAAAAAAGCAATGGGCCCAGGACTGAGCCCTGTGGAACCCCACTGAGAACCTCCTTCCATTGTGATTGGCACCCATTCAATATAACCCTTTGCTGGCGTCCTGAAAGCCACGTTTCTATCCAATCCAGAATCTTGCCCCTGATCCCATGAATTTTAAGTTGCAACCCCAGTCTTGTGTGGGGGACTTTGTCAAATGCTTTACTGAAATCAAGAAAAGCTACATCTAGCTGTTTACCTTGATCAAAGCTATCTGTTGCAGCATCCAAAAACTCCAGAAGATTAGTTAAACAAGAACGGCCCTTCCTAAAGCCATGCTGTGTATCCTTGATGAGTTCATTTTGCTCCAATAATTCAACAATCTCATCTTTGATGATTGATTCAAGCACCTTGCAGACTAATGAGGTCAGACTAACCGGTCTATAGTTTTCCTCTTTACTTCTATCTCCCTTTTTATGAATAGGAACAACATTTGCTCTTTTCCAATCAAGTGGAATTTTACTATCTGCGAGTGATTTAGAAAATATTATGGCTAATGGAACCGACAACTCCCTTTCAGATTCTCTTAAAAGTCTAGCATGGATTTCATCAGGTCCTTCTGCCTTGTTAGGCCTTACTTTCTTTAGATATTCTAGAACAAGTTCACTACTTATGCCACCTAGCTCTCCTATAGTCTCCTCTGTCTCTAGCTCAGGCTGAAGTGCTGCAATACTACTCTGGTCCTCGATAGTAAAGACAGATTGAAACTGATCATTAAGCACTTCAACCATTTCACTGTCCTTGCTAACTAACACATCATCTACCTTAAATGGACCTATATTTTTGGAAACTGTACTGAACTTATAAAAACTGAAGAACTTCTTACTATCTGCATTACAATGTCTAGCTAAATCAAGTTCCTTTGCCCTTTTAGCTGCTCTGACCTTTTTCTTAACTGAATTTCTTGCATTCTGGTAGGCCTTCTGATTTATATCTAGTGAAGATCCCTTCAAAATGCCAAATGCACTTCTTTTAGCTTGTATAGCACTCCTTACTTCTGGGGTAAGCCAAACTGGTTTGCCCTTGGTTCTGTTACGTTTGTGCCTGAGGGGTATATGCCGATTCTGAATTTGGCTTAATCTAGCTTTGAAAACATTCCAGGCCTCACATGCATCTAAACCTGCCAACTCAACGTTCCATTTTATCTGTGCGAGGTCATTTCTAATACCATCAAAATCAGCCCGGCTGAAGTTTGGAACCATAATAAGGTTATCTTTGGGCCTCATTTCTGATGAGATATTGAATTTAACCATATTGTGATCACTGGTTCCTAGACCTGCACAAATACTTATGTCACTAACTAGATCACTGTTGTCTGAGAATACAAGGTCTAGAATGGAGCAATGTCTGGTTGGCTCTGTTACAAACTGATGCATGAAAAGCTCCTCTTCAAAGATTTGCCTATACAACCTACACTCATTTGTTTCCTCTGCTATACTTTCGTATCCTCTTAAGTTAAAATCTCCCATAATAAGACACTGAGCCCGAAAGTTCCTACGTATTTCCTCACAAATATCTTGGTCTGTTTCAGCTTGGGAGTTCCTTGGAAGATTCCCTGGTCTGTAAAATGCACCTATCCTCAACCTTCCTCTGTTTCCTGTACCAATTTTAATGTCAAGCCAGATTGATTCTACTTCTTTTACTTTACTAGAATCATCAACTCTAGTAGTGCAGTACAAGCTATTTACATATACAAACACTCCGCCCCCCTGCCGTGATTCTCTGCAGTATGAGAACATGTTATACCCTTGTAACTCGAAATCCTGTAGCCTATCCCTATTATACCCCTCACTAACCCATGTCTCGGTTACACAAATGATATCAGGCTTTTCAAGGGCAACATAACACTCAAACTCATCAAATTTAGACCTAATACTTTGGGCATTCAGCAACACACATGTGATCTTATACTTTGAGCTGACTCTACTAATTCTGAGGGAATTATGATCTACTGTCCTATTCTGACATGAACTTCTACCAATGCTTACTTCCTGATGCCCTAGTACTAGCGTCCCTGAACCCCCCCCCCCCCCCCCCCCCCCCCCTTCCTACCTAGTTTCCCTGAATGACACTTCTGTAGGCATCTCCCAAAGCCCTTGCCCCCTCATCCGATAAGTGAAGCCCATCCTTCATATAGTACCTACGCCACTCATAGAACTGATCCCATAAGTCTACATAACTAAGCCCCATAGCTGAACATAAGTTCTGAACTGAGCTGTTCACAGACAGAGCTCTCGAGTACCACTCCTCACTGGCTCCACAGCGAGGGAGGATGCCAGTCACAATGACTGGTTTCCTGGACTCCTTCAACCTCTGCAGCAGGCTCCGGTACTCCGCTACTATTCTCACACTCTGCCTAGGTCCTATGTCGTTCACCCCCACCTGTAGTATAACTGTCTCCGGGCTACTCCTACCAAGTTCTGCCTCAATGACAGGGCCCATATCAACTACTCTTGCCCCTGGTTTGACTATACATCTGTCCCTCTTCCCACAGAATGTTCGCCTTAGGGGCCTTACCCTTGAGTCCCCAACCACTAAATGCTGAATCTCTTCCCTGTCACTTTCAGCTGCTGACTCTAACGCACTGAACCTATTTGCTATTGTAACCTGCGGATGTTCTCTGGGGCTGTACTGCCTGACTCTACCCTGAACTTTTGTCCATCCCTCCTGATCCCCTTCCCTCTTCCTCCTCCAGATTCTGCTACCACCCTCCATTACCCAGCACCCCTCATCATCCTTACTGTCTGTGGCCCTAGCATTACTTTCCACAATGTTGAGTCTCCAGAAACGTGACCCTCCAACACACTTCCAAACCCCAGCCGCACTATCCACCTTTGCCTTATCCTCCTCCCTTATGCCCCTATCAGAACTACCACTGGTCCCTGATCCTGTAGGCTCCTTTTCTGACCACTAACCACGATCTGCGCATACGTTCCTTGGTCAGGAGCTACACCCTCCTGCGGCTCATCTCTACACCTACACTTACTTAACTGCGCCTCAAGCTCTGCTACCCTAGCCTGGAGGGCCTCTAGCTCTGCTACCTTCGCCTGCATCCTAGTCATGCTCATTTGAATACACTAGTAACTTAGGTATACAACTTAGGTACTATGCACTTTTCAATACTTTACTAACTTAACTTAACTTTTTTTGTTTTTTTGTTTGTTTTTTCTTCTTCTAAACCTTAACTAGATCTAAGTAAAGCTAGTGACACAAATCGGCTATGAGTGCACCTAATACTAGACTAAATATCTAATCCTTAAATAAACTGAATACTAAATACACCTTAATTATCCCTAATTTTCTAAAAATATCTACTTATCCAACCCTGCAACTAATAACACAAAAATAAGACTAAGACAATTTTGGCGCACACAAGCTAGAATGAAAAGTCCTTTAAAAAGCAAGTAAGAGGTAACAGCTAACTATGAATGCTTACAAATAATACCTAAACGATCCACAAAACTAAATATCTAATCCTTATATCTAAATATAATGTGGTTCCTCAAAAAATACACAAAACAACAGAGCTATCCAACAGCTACTTAGCTTGTCTAAAGCGGGATATGCGAGTCTCTGGCCATTAGGGTCCAATTAATGACCAGCAACTTCTATCATCCCCATTGTATCATTAGACTTTCTAACAAACCATTTAAGTCTAGTGTGGGGTGCAACATGCAATCATGCGTTCCATAACAATTTATTAAACCTGTCATTATAAGCTTCATGCTTGTAAATATGAATACATTTTGGGTGGGTATTGGACGGATTTTATTGCACTTTTCAGCTGTATAATTTTTTATCGATTTATTTATTTGATCGACACACTGTGCATACTCCGGGCCGATCATTTCTCTACACATCTTGTCTACACAGCTTGTCCCATGTCCGTGCGACTCGTGGTTGCCGAGATACTGGTCCGGGATTGCAACCCCGAACAACCCCCAAAGCACCGCACGCACTACCTCACGCGACTGCGTCCGGGGTTCGGCGCTCCAACATGGCGGCCAGGCGCGACAGCCCGAGCCATACCCGGCTGCGCGGGGCGCCACCCTCTGGGTGCTCCCCGTACGACTCAGAACCCGATTCAAATACAAGTCAGCTTACAAGTCGCCTGTCTGGCCGGACAATATAGTCAGTGTGACGCATAATTTCAATATCATTCGGCCAGAACAGTTAAAGGGAAATAATGACCTTTTCCCACAAAAATGGAGTTAGCACTTGAAATCGCCAGACGAGACCAAAATATATTGTAAATTCATCACATTTTGCATGAAAACTTCCCTACCGAAAGATATTTCAAGTTAAAGTTGATAAGCGTTCCACACTTTTAACGACCGGAACTTGCAAGTACTTTTGGCCCTCATCAAACTGCGGGCTTTTCCCGTATTGTTTTTTTTACGCAATGGAGTGGAAAATATATTGTGCGTTCTGCTTGTTGTGATTATATGCCCGGCGATCTTCTAAAACTAGCAGCGATTGGAAAAAGTGGCAATAAAATCGGAAGCTCATCGATGCACATCAACGGCGGCATAGTTAGTGGTTGCGACCCTCAATTTTTGAAAATCTATTAATTTGTTTTCAACATTAGGAGTATTGTATAATTTGTCTGTGGCTGTATGTAACACTATGCTTTATACTATCATTTAAAAAAAATCCCAAAAAAACTAACAAACAACACAAAACTGGCAATTAAATCGGAAGCTCATCGATGCACATCGACGGCGACCTATTTAGCGTCGGCGATTTGTTTACAAAGTCATTAGCCCCGTTTACATAGCAATTTCAAAATAGTGGAACATTGTTCACTAATTGTGGAACATCTTCCATTAACCCGCGCGGCGCTGGGGGGGGGGTAAATTTTACCCCCCCCCCCCCCCCCCCCCCCTCCCGGATTTTCTCCATAACTTGACAACTATGACAGTTATCAAAGTGAAACTTACGGTAGCTTATGGTGCATCAATTCTACGTCTTCTGCCATTTTTTTTTTAATTCGTGAAAATTTGTGGCAGATAATGACGTTTTAGTGACGTCATGCCATGTCATTTTTGGTGAAAAAACGTTAAATGTTTGAAAAATCGTAGAAAATAGCGTGTTACTGCAAAATGCAAATAAAAGGCGTCAAAAGAAGGAAAATAACATTGTCTTTGACATGGCTATCTCATATTTTCAAAATTTTGGGTTTTTGACCCCCAAAAATGCAAAAAAACTGATTTTGGGGGAAGAATTTCCACAAAAGTTTTTTTGTTTGAAGATTTTAACAAAAACGGAAGATATATTAGAGAACCGAGTATGAACGATGTTCAAACCAAATTTCAAAGCAATTTATGTATTTTTGACTGACTTATGGCTCTCTAAGAACAAGTAACTCATGACGTCATTTTTTTTAATTGCGTTTTTTGGCTTTTACTGACCAGATACAGACAAATAAATGGTACCACTGTATTTCGAAAACAAAACTAGTCTAGAAACATGCAATGTTTATTTAGATTAATCAATTTCAAATTTTGACCTTATTGTGACCTGACCTTGACTTGAGGACGATTATATGGTGTCAGGCTGTGAAAATGGTTGCTTCTATCGAATTATACGTGTAAAATAACCCATACAACATGTGTCGCATGGCTTTCGTAGACCTGTGACCTTTTGTGACCTGACCTTGACCTTTGCTTACAATTTCACTTTTACTTATGCGGGAAATGAATTATACACTCTGGAGCACTTTGTGAGATAATAGTTGCAATATAAGGCTTTGGATGGAAAGTATAGCCCCAAAAACTCAAATACTTACATTTTACATTTGACCTGACCGTGACCTGACATGTGACCTTATTTTAAGAATTTCGAGCATGCATTCGATTCTTCTCGTTGAGAGCTTGCGATCGCCGCATTGCGCGTCTCGCTGCGGTTATTGGTTCGGAAGATACGAGGGGGGGGGGGTAAAATTTACCGCCCCCCCCCCCCCCCCCCCAGCGCCGCGCGTTCGGCTGGAGACCCCTGCGCCGCGCGGGTTAAGCTCGTTTGAGTAGATATCACCACTACACCAGACTGAGATTTGATCCAATTTGCTCAAACATGGTGTAAGAGTGATCTTGGTTCCTTTTATTTCGAAATCGTGCTCCATAAGTACTGTAAACAGCACAAACATCCAGAGCGGAGTATTTTTTCTTCCGACATGTTGAGCTTCATTTGGTAGCGCAGCAGCTTTTGCGAAGACTGCTACGCTTCCATATGCGCAACCGATTTACTTTTTCCGACGGCAGTTGCCGCTTTTTCGCGAATAAGAATTAGAGCTGCAAGATCTCCGGAAAGTATCATACCGGTACCATACAACAACACAACCAATAACACAATGTTCCACCAATATACCGGCGCTGTCATTAGTATTTTTTCGCACATATGTTCGCATGCCGCATAGTACATGCCGCAGGCATCTAAAAAGTGCTTGCGGTGCCTAAAAATGACCCGCTGTGTCGTGCACCGTACCGTAAGTCATACAGCTCGAAACGTGGGAGGAGCTTATTTTAGCCAAGTTAGCGGGCACTTATTTTCGCGACCAGCACCTGACGTGAATTCTGTATAATACGACGGAAACAACACCAACAAAGGCAATACCTAGGCTGCAACAACCATGCGACCAATGTGATACATAACAGCAGACGGTAAATTGACGCACTTGCGCCGTAATCGTGATCATGTGATGGTGAAAGAATCCTTCATGCCCCACTATTAGTGACCAATGTTTCACTGTTTTGAAACTGCTATGTAAACGGGGCTATTGTCATGCTTCTCGGCGCACTTAACCATTGTGGCGAGTTGTTCCTGATTAGTATACCCAAGTCCCGCAGCAGGCTTTGTTAATGACGTCACTGGTGCCATTCTTGTGTAGCATTGCAAAATATATCTGATTTTGAGTTGAAAGCTTATTAAAGACTTATTCAAATTATTGTTTTTAAGTTTGAATTTTCTTGTTAATCATTATTAAAGGTATTTTATCACTGCATTTCATAGTAGTTGACACTTCAGAAACTTGTGACGTAATAATATTGTATCCAATATGCATTTCCCTCACCTTTTGCTATTGTGGCGCAGTGCCGAGTGCTTTGCGAATACTAGCTTGCCTGGGGTTCAATTCATTCCGCCCTTATTTTATTCGAGTTGGTATAGTTTGCATGTTGTTGTTATTCATGACTTATACTGATAGTCAGTCATGCATCACGGATGCTTCACGGATTGCTTCACGGATCAGAGCGCTGCTCGAACGCACGCTATTAGCGCTAGTAGTGCTTTCGTTCTCCATGGCAACCAGGCGTGAGCCAATGAAAAGCCAGAAAGTATTCCCTTTCTAGCTTTTGATTGGCTGCCGCCTGGTTGCCATGGAGAACGAAAGCGCTACTAGCGCTACTAGCGTGTGTCCGAGCAGCGCTCAGTTTGATCGGAAACGTCACATAGCCTCCAAAAATGCCGCACTCGATGTAAACAATGGTAGGGAAGGACGAATTTGTCAATGACCTTCATGAAGTACACAAGGTACTTGTTTTGTATTTTCTCCAAACTTACAACTTCGAATTTGGGAATAATTTTATTTAATTCTTAAATTTAAATAAAATAATTTTAAAACCATAACGGTAGCCTAAGAAATTGTTGCTAACAAAATCAAAAGGTCATTATTTCCCTTAAAGCAAATTTGCATTGGACCAAAAACAGCTTTGCAGCATGGTCCAAGTATTTACTCTCATGACGCGCGAGTGTTACCGCGCCAATATAACTGCTGATTAGATATCACGATAAAGGACTTAACGCCGCCAATCCGTATGTCATTTCCACAGCATTTGGTCCCCATGATATGGATGCAGGGTGACGTAACCAGTATCAAAAGAGAAGTTCCACCTATTCTATTCCCCTTGTTTCGCATCCCCACATTTCCCCACACCACTATCTGGACTAGCGTGCGGCCGGGGCGGCGCGGGCGGACAATTGGACGCCAGGAATACACGTGCCACATACCGGACTGAGCGTGGACGAAGCCTGGTAGCCGGCCTCGGCCAGCAGACGCCGGTTCCAGCCGTGGATGCGCTGCCGCAGCCGGCGGTCGATGGCCGCCAGCTGGGCGCGCCGCCGCTGCTGCTGCTGGTCGGCGGGGCGGCCGCGCGGCCCCTCCGAGACTGCGCGCCGCCGCTGCCGCCGGTACATGCTGACCAGCACACGGCGGCGCAGACTGAGCAGCTTGTGCTGCAGCTGGTCCAGCTTGTCGGATGGATCGGCCATCTGTCGGCGGATGGTACACCGGAGGGAGGTCGGGCACAGGCGGGAAGGTGACGGGTGGAGACATGCCGAAGTGGGTGGGACTAGGTGGAGTTGATTGGAGCAGGGTGGAGGTGATGACTTTATAAATAAGGTCTCCATTTGGAGCGGACAGTGGAGCGGACAGTGCAACGTTAAAACAGGTTATTTTCTTTGTGTTAATGTTATAATAATAATGAAGACCCCGCCGATTTCAGTGTTTCGGTGGAGGCACACTTGTTAGCCTGAGTGTGATAGACAGTGTACTGAATAGGTAATAGGATGTCACTGTTTTGATAAATGTGGTCTGATGGAAATACGACAGCCTGCCAGTGCACAGTGGGCGAGAACGGCCTTTTAGCGCGACACGGCGTTTATGCTTAAATGTACGGCATCGGTTTGAACATGTAGCATGCCAATTGATAGCTCATGAATGAGGGAGCTCAAAATATGCACTTTCTTTTATCTGGGTTTAACCTGGCATTGACCGGGGGGGGGGGGGGGGCAAAGATTGCCCCCCTCGTTATCTCCGGAACCAATGATCGCAGGGAGACACGCAAGGCGGCGTTCGCAAGCTCTCAGTGACTCGCATGCATCTAAAGCATGCTCAAAATTGTGGAATTTAGGTCCCATATTAGGTCAAAGTCGGGTCAAAGGTAAACAAATCGAGGCATTTGAGTTTATGGGACATACTTTCCATCCAAAGCCTTTGATTGTGACCATGATCACCCACAAAGCTCCCAAAGGTATAATACACATCCCGCATGAGCTAAAGTGAGATTCTTGGCAAAGGTACAAGGTCAGGTCACAAAAGGTCACTATGCGCAGAAAATCTACGAAAGTCATGCGACACATATATGGGCTGTTGTATACGTAGTACAATTCGATAGTGATAGTCGTTTTACCATCTGACTTCATTGAAGTGAAGTTAGTGTCAAGCTCAGCTCAGATCAAGGTCAGGTCACATAAGGTCAAAATTTGAAATTGATGAATATAAATACAAAAGGCATGTTTCTAGACTGGTTTTGTCTCAGAAATACAGCGCTGGCATTTATTTATCTGTATCAGGTCAATAAAAGCCAAAAACGCAATAACAAATATGACGTCATGAGTTATTCTTACTTAGGGAGCCATAAGTCAGTCAAAAACAAAGACATTGCTTTGAAATTTGGTTTGAGTTATGGCCATATGTAGTTCTCAAACATGTATTCCGGTTTTTGGAAAATGTTGGAAAAGTTTCATTTTCAGGGCATCTTTAAAAAAAAAATGTATTTTTGTGGGTTAAAAAAAATCGAAAATCAGAGATAGCCATTTTGTAGCCCTTGTCATTTGCTATCTTTAGACTTTTATTATACAAAAATGATCTTTGTACGGCCAGTTAACTAGGGACAGCAGAGATCCTGGCATTGTAATGGCGCAGAGTTAATAGTGATGTATGTACACTATAAAATAAACTGCAAAATAAAAATCGCAAATATGCGCAAGGTTTCTTTTAATAGGCACAAAGTATAAACTCTAACGAGGCAGACAAATGTTGCATCAAAGCGGAGAACCGTGGAATGAAAATTGTAGCATTAGCTGAAGTTTTGATTCTGTTGGTGAACCACTTCAAATAACATATCCCACTTAATGTTGGAATATAAAATTGCTAATTCGCATGAAAAGGTCATATATAGGTATTTCGGGCTGCTGATGATTTGTACTTTCAAGACAAAATACCACAAAGCCTCTACGAAACGTTCTTCGCCTCTCACATTAGCATATATCCATGCGATGAGAATGAGGCGCGCCATAGCAATATCGGCGGCTGAACAATAGTGTGTGTTTGAAGACATGGTGCATACAAATAATTTTTTTTTTGGTGAATCGGTGTTACACTTTCATGCTATGGACATTTTTCTTTAAAATGAGCCGTATAAAATAGTCATTTTTGCAATTTTGTTGTTCACCCCATTTCGCGCTAGCAGGCCGTTATCGCCCACTGTGCAGTGGGCGAAATATAAACAGGAATGCAATTATAATGAAGCGCATCAAGACTCAGCGTAGGCATTACACACCAATGCTTCACCCCAATCATGTTCGTCACGAGCGAAGCGGGTCCACATGATAGATAAGCAAGCACTGCACTTCC
Source organism: Chirona hameri (assembly GCA_036785665.1). Taxonomy (NCBI): domain Eukaryota; kingdom Metazoa; phylum Arthropoda; class Thecostraca; order Balanomorpha; family Balanidae; genus Chirona; species Chirona hameri. The sequence continues at coordinate 56,195 of JAXIVJ010002531.1, forward strand.
CATCCTTACATACAAAATCCTCCACGATCTTGCCACACCGCTCAGCATCCCACTATGCAAGCTTTTCCAGAAATAACTGGTGCAAAACACTTCCGGAAGACTGGAAAGGTGGAGAGGTGGTGCCAATATTAAAAAAGGACGCAAGCAAGATGCAGCCAATTACAGACCAGTGAGCCTTACCTCTATGCTCTCTAAGATTTGCGAGTCACTCATTCGGGATAGAATCATGGAGCACATGCAAGTCACGGGACAACTAAACACAGCGCAGCACGGGTTTGTGGCAAAACGATCGTGTGTCTCCCAACTGTTAACTTGTATCGAAGACTGGAGTCGGCAAATTGAAGATAGACTCCCCGTGGACGTAATGTATCTTGATTTTCATAAAACATTTGACTCCGTTCCACATCAACGACTCCTCAGGAAAATGCATGACATGGGAATCAGGGAGAACGTGCTACTCTGGGTGCAGAAATTTCTACTGGGAAGAAGACAGAGGGTGGTCGTAAACGGCACAAAGTCAGACTGGGCACCAGTTGTCAGTGGAATACCACAAGGATCTGTTCTCGGGCCGACACTGTTTCTGCTGTTTGTAAATGACCTCCCCTTGTGAGTGAACAGCCAAGTACAGCTCCTTGCAGACGACGCGAAGTTGTACTCTACTGTGCACAGCCAAACTGGAAAGGACGAACTGCAAGCTGACTTGGACGCCCTGGGACGGTGGACAATCGAGTGGATGTGTTTCAACACGAAGAAGTGCAAGACTCTCCACCTAGGACCCGCCAATCCTAGACACGCCTATACCTTGAGGAGCACCGAACTCATACAAGTGGAAGAGGAGAGGGACCTGGGTGTGGTAGTGGATGAAGACTTGAAGTTCAGAAAACAGGCGGCAGAGGCGGTGTCCAGAGAAAACCGAGTCTTGGGAGCCATTCGACGATCCTTCGAGAACATTGATGCACAAACGCTGCCGCTGCTGTACAACACTCTGGTCCGGCCTCATCTAGAATACGGCAACGCTGTCCGGGGCCCGCACAGCAAGAAAGATCAGCGACTCGTCAAGCGGGTGCAGCGTCGAGCAACGCGGCTGATACCAGAGGTGCGCCAGCTGTCCTACGGAGAGCGTCTGGAAGCACTCGCTGCAGAACCGGAGGCGCAGGGAGGACGTCATCCTCGTCTACCAGTTGATGCACGGCCAGCTGGGCATGCCTCGTGGAGCGTTCTTCCAGGAACCGACTTCTAGAACTACCAGGAGACATCCACTCAAGATCGCGAAGCCTCATGCCCAAACCAGGATAAGGACTGGAGCATCAGATCGATCAACGACTGGAATGCCCTGCCAGAGAGCATAGTCACCGCTGATACTCTCAACCTATTCAAGAGCGGACTCGATGGACACTGGAAGCGGGAGATGTACCTCCACGCCTAGGAGAGAGTAGAAAGCATGCATATGTGCATTGTCCCCCAATTATATAATTGACAACATGGCCATAACTGATCATGAGCGAGACCAGAGCGGGCAAGTCAGTTGCCTGCAACTATCTTCATGACGCCCGAAGTCAACTGCATACTGAATACTGGCCAACAGGCACCAGACCTCCCGGGTAAACAACTATTCAACACCGTAACGGCAAGTCATGCCAATTTTGCCGCCTGTTCTATTTACCCTTCGAGCACATCAGCGCGCTGTATACCCAGCCACGTATTTGCGTCGCAGCTAGCACCGACGTGGGCAGTGAACGTTGAGTGCTCTGTAAGTCTGTATGCATATTGCATATGGACACAGCACAAAGTGCAGTGTGCACAGCAAACATATTCTGTGTGCAATGTGATGAGAGTGGGCCTCGTGTTCCGCATAACAGCAGTATGCTGCGGCGCAGTATAACCAGGATAAACCGCCCCACTCGATAGCCAGTTTCTACATAGTTAGCTGAAGCCTCAAACCAACATAGCGTGCAATACACAAGTCACCGAGGATTGAGGGCTTTATGAGCCTGCGGGTTGTCGCTTTCAACGATTACAAAACGACATACAAAGGGAAAATACTCTAACAATGACGCATTTGACCTGAAAAATGAGTTCGTTCTAATAACATAAATGTATCCCTTTGAACCGACCTCCGACTCTCACTATAATTCAATTATTATTCTGTTCTACCAGTCTTTCATGGCCCCATTCTTGTTACCCAGCTGCAGATCGAAGCTACACTGCGCAGTTAAGCCAGCACGGTCTTACACGGTAGAATACACACACAGGCCGCGAAATTGCCTGCAACGAACTGTGCAACGGGGAAATAAATCGCTGCGACAATCACACACTCACGCTATCGAGTGTGGTGAGGAGCGCCTCCGTCTTGTGATGACGCTCCTCGGAATGGCGTGACGCGTTGCGGGACGAGCCGTGATGCACTGCAAAGAAAGTAATGTCTCTCACTGACGCACTTGCGACGCACTTGCGTCTTTGCGTCGCGTCGCACCGACGCACTTGCTCGTTGAGTTGCGACACACACATGGCTCTCCCGTACGTAAGTGCACGCACTTGCGACAGACGTGTTTGTGTCGTGTAAGTACTATACTCCGCAAGTGGCAAGATAATGTTTTGTAAGTTAAGTACACACATATAATTCAGCCAGTCACATAAGACGACATTGGGCGAGCTACAGCCTTGTACAACACCTAACAAAACACACCGCCTACCCGACAGCCACGTCCAGACAAAGTACCCGGCAGCACCGGCAGCGGCCTGAGCATGTGACCTGGAGCTCTCTGTGTCTGTGGGGCCGCCGCTCACCGCGGGTGGACTCGTTGACTCGCGGTGCCTCTGTGCTGGCACTGGCCGTGCTGAGGTCGGCCGCCCAGTAGTCCTGCAGAGGCGAGTCGTACTCGCTCTCATCTCGGGTACCCTGCACGGCACACAAATACACGCACAGAGGTCAGACAGTCTGGTCCCAGGGGCCACGACAAGATTAATATGGCACACGCGTACATGAAAATAGCGGACAGGCGGCCTTGTCCCATATGCCACGGGAAGATGGATATGGCACGCACGTCGGTGACGAGGGACTATAAAGGCTGATATTGGTACCACGCGCCTCCGTAGAAGCTGTCCACAGTCTACAGAGGGCATGGGAGGGCAGTTTATAGCGAGGATATTACAACAGCGTTCATAAATGGTTTATATTTGTTTCCGGTCATCTTTCGTTAGTGCAATATTTTACGCATAAAAGCAAGTCAATGAAGGGCATAGATGACTTGTGGCTGTCAATGTAAAGTTAAGTTAAAATATCTAAGTAAACGTGCAATGCATTGCTAATACAGCACCGACTTGAGCACATGTTCAGTACAGTATAAGACAGCCGCCGGCAGTCTGCTTTGTGTACACGCGAGCATTAGCGCCGGATGTGAGGCCGGCGGCGGCCGCCTCTGTCGGAGCAGGCGGCCGGACGCGGACACATACCGGCGGAGCTGCCGAGCGGCTGCGCTGGCCGGCCCTCGCCGGCGGCGGCGCCAGGTGCATCTGGCGCAGCTGGCGCAGCACCTCCGGCCGGTGACGCCTGCAGCAGCTGACGCTGCGTCGGCCTCCCACCATCTGTGGACAGGCCGCCGTCACACGGAGACATCAGACCAACCGACCGGACCGACGGCAGAGCGAGGGTGCCCGTCCCGCGGGGCTTGCTAAGCGTTACATCATGGATTACTGAACAACAGAAACCAATGCATTTTATTGAGGCGATACACATTTGCATGGTTATTACTTCCCTGTCTTGATGTCATGGCTACATACGATGATTCGAGTGCATCCTTAACCTTTGGTGCCACATGTCTGGAATCTGGATGTTTTCCCCGAACAGAAATAACCAATATATACAACTTAATCAGCATGATCAGTGCATTAGCAGCGGACTACTTAGATGGGGGTTACAAAGTTTTCTGAGCAGTATGCTGACGAACTTTGGCCAGACTATAGATGATTTGCTTGTATAACAGAAACAACACTTTGCAAACCTGTGTTCAGTGAGTGTTCTTCCAAAGACTGAGATGTCCGCACGGCCGCCACAACAGCGCCAGGCGAGGTTATGCGATTATAACGCGCCACCGCAGCACCACGATACGGTCTGAGTATAACTCTGTAGCGTATGGAGACGGCTCCTTACATTCACGAGAAAGGTCAGGTTGGCGTCCAGAAGCATTACTGCTGATGTGTTCCAGGCTACAGCTGGTGCCTGGCAGAGCTTTGCACGACGCATGAGTGCTCCGGCCTCCGGTTGAACTCAGTGTATCCGGGTTGGCAAGAACCACTCGTGGCATCTGACGCTCAGCACTCGGTCGGTGCGCGAATAACCCTGAACTTTGACAACGCAGGGCACCCTCGATTAACACGATTTACGACTTGATTCAGCTCAACAGACTGTACGTGATGGCGGCTTTTCCAAATTTAATCTCGATTGCGAGTCAACATTTGTATCGAGTGAAGGCTCGTAGCTAACGCACCACGCGGTCCGCTTCTCACGCTTCCAACAGCGGCCGCCGACCGACGGCCGGTCGCACGCAATAAACATCACTGTAAAACACAATCAACCTAATGGCGAAGTGGCGGTGCGGCGCGGCCGCTGAGCGGTCGCCATGCCGACGCGTGCACATACCTTGAGCGGTGAGACGGCCGCCGGTCGGCGCTGCTCCGGCATATCCGTCTGAGCGGCACGCTGCCGCTGCTGGCGCGGCAGCTGCTGCGGCGCCGGCTGCTGCTGCGGCGGTGCCGGCTGCTGCTTCCCCAGCTGCTGCGATCGATCCGGCTGCTCGTGCTCCTCCGCGTTGCCCTCCTCCGCGCTGCTCAGATCCGAGTTGGAGTCTTTGAAGCTGTCCAGGTCTGCAGGTGGATTGGTGGCGATGTCATTGATTGCCCATTGTACCGGACAAAGCCGGTGTGAACTGACTGTACTGCGCTGACAGCTGCTCGGTGGAAGGGATTACGGGCCATTCGGTATGGATTTTACGAAATGTTTCAAGAAACTAGATTTGCCCGTGGAGGAGATTCACCATTTATTAAATGCATCGGTGTTGTATTTTTGTAATATACTACAATATTTTCCCAGTGACGCATTCAGACTTGTCATCCTCTTTGGCGTCACAAAGTGAGATCTCCGATTCATTGAATTGTCTTAAATCAACCTTAGGATAACCTTCGATAAACAGGTTACGTATATTTGTCCGCAAATACACCTGATTCGCGTGCAACCTATTTCAGTTCGTTATACTCTGCTCTGATTTCTGTTTGAGTAAGCTGTTGTTCTGCTCGGACAGGCGGCCGGTCGGACGGCCAGTCGGGCAGCCTGCCTGCCTGCCAGCGCTCCGTTCCGTGGCTCACCCTCTGGTCTGGTGCGCTGCTCCGGCCTCTGGGTAGAGCGCTGTGCCGCCGCCGCCGCTGCCGCCGCCGGCTGCTGCTGCTGCTGCTGCTGCTGGCGCTCGCTGGCGTCGCTGCCGCGGTCGGCCGGTGCCGAGCTCTGCGTGGCGTCGGTCCGGCCCGTCTCCTGCCAGTCGCTCCTGCCCACACCGGCAGCCCAGTCTGGTCAGCGGAACGGCCACAGCAGGCGGGAGGCGAGCCGTCAGAGACAGGCCCCTCATAGCAATGAGCCCCCACGTGACGCGACTCAACCGTGCCAGCAACCATAAATGATTAGCGGAGCGGAGCGGAGATGAGCATAGTTTTGGAAGTGTGAAGTCCGCGCCTGGATTCTGTATGTCAAGTCCGCGCCGGGATTCAGCGCCTGAATAGAACGGACCCCGGATGCCGCCGCTAACTGGGGCAGGGTAGCCTCAAACGGTCCGCTCGATTAGCTGGGACCCGGCTGTGAAAAGCGGCCCAAACCTTTCTCCCCGGGATAGCCTCTTAATGACTTCCGCCTCGAGACGTTAAATACGGGTGAACCCCGACTATCGGGCTCACTCTGTGGCTTGGCGTTATCATCGAGGTAGGTTCCCGGCTAAAGGGTCAGGGCCGGGGTCTTGCTCAATCCTCTCTCCTAGATAGGTTTTGGAGCCGGGTTAAAGTATTTCGCGCTGGCGTTAGGGTAGTTAGGATATTTCCGCGGTGCGTCGAGGGTACAAACGTTATATATCGGCAGTCTTTTCTATTTCGACTTTGTTCTGTGTCCCCAATAATAATGGAGCTGAATCACCTATGAGTTGTACACGGAGTGACGGAGAACATGGATATTTAGCGGAGCACTAGTTCTGGTAACTCTGAGTCTATCCCGGTATTAATGTTAATATTGGTGAGTCTAACTACCCACCCAATATGCCCATCGGCACGCTACCCATCGCGTGTTCCCAAGGCGCAGCAATCTACCATTGGACCTACCATCTGGACCGGAAGCCATGCAATGTAGCAGATTGCATGGCGACCACGCTGAACCCACCGTAAGGCTAGTCACGGCTATACATGGCTGAGATTGACGTCGGCAGGGCTAAGCCCGACAAATGCCCCACAGAAGCTAGCGCAAAAACAATGTGCCGACAAAACACATGCAGCTGACGCGGATGCCATTGACAGCCGAACTATGTGACCAAACAACCACCACCATATGCCATTGATTTGGAAACCATTTATGTGGCGCTGCACGAACCATTGTTGGAACTTGTTTAGCTGGTCGTACATTCACCGCCACTGCCGATGTAAAAAGAAACCATGAAATCAAACTATGCAGGCGGCGAAAGCAGCGGTACAGACTTGACTATTTCGGGTTAAAGCGATATGAAATAAGCTCAGCTGTGCACAGAAACGAACTGGGAATGTTTAAAAGGCATATCGACTGATTAGCACGCGACATGTGTAATACTTAGTTCTAAAACAAAGTTGTGTGATTTCAGGATGGAGCCAGAATAAGCAGTGTTTAAGGGAAGTGTCGACCTTAACATGGGGTTTTGAACTGAGATAGCAGAATTGTAGCTTGGATATAGAAATCATATGATCCAATGTTCGTTTTTCTCAAAACTCTACCTCAACGGCTCTAGAGCAGATTTTTGAACGAACCGCCAAGGTTTATACCAGATGGGAGGTTTATACCAGATTGACTAGTGACGTCACAGCATTATAGCCCAAATATTTTATGTTAAAGTCAACCAATCTTGGCTCTATTTCGCCAAACTTGGGGGCCATGGCGACTGCCCCGCACTTTTGCCCCGCATGAGAATAGTGGTGTCCAGACTAGCGTTCGCACGGCAGGGGCGTAGCCAGGATTTCGGCCAGGGGGGGGGGGGGGGGCAAACGGGATCAGAGGGGCCCTCGTAGCCAATTGGGGGCCCACACACTGGAGGATCTAGGGTTCGAGTTTGGGGGTAAAAATTTATATCCCATCAAACCCATCAAACCGCCTGAAATCAGCACAAGATGTACACATTTCCTGATAGAAAATCTAAGCAACTTTATCTAAGGAAGCTTGTTTTAAATCAGCTATCAATGCATAAGCAAGCGAAATCCGATGAGTTTTCAGAAATGTGTGAGACTTTTTGGGATCCCCCCCCCCTAAAAAAACTTGGCAGATCCAGGGGAAAAGGGGCCATAGCAGCCGTCAAACCGCCTGAAATCAGCACAAAATGTACACATTTCCTGATAAGAAAATCTAAGCAAATTTATCTAAGGAAAGTTTGTTTTAAATCAGCTATCAATGCATAAGCAAGCAAAATCTGATGAGTTTTCAGAAATGTGAGACTTTGGGATTCCCCCTAGAAAAAAACTTCCGTCCCCCCCCCCCCCCCCCCACCACCACCACCACCACCCATCCCAAACGTCTTCTTCCAAACGTCCAGACCCCAATACATTTTGTCCTAACGTCACAATAACTTCACGCGCATCCACATGAGGGCTTGCGCTGTTATTGTAGCTCGTTGGCTATGCTACCAAATGCTGCCATATTTAGGGAAATAGGAGGTCGGACAGATCATTTTGTAACCAACGCTTAAAAGTCGATAACATTAACTCGGTAGGCCTGAGGCAGACACGTAGCCGGGGTGGGGGGAAGGCTACCCGCCCCCCCCCCCCCCCCCCCCCGCCCTGGAGGCCCGGCGGGCCCTTTTCGGGCGCGCAGCGCGCAGCGCACCGAAAAGGGCCGACGAGACCACGCTCATGGACTACGCGAAGCGTGGTCTTTAAGAGTTTAGAGCATTTCAGAGGTTCTTTAGGGGCACCAGGGCCCTTTCTGAAAGACCACGAGGGCCCTTGGACGTTCAGCAGAGCCCTGTACATGTCAGAAGGGCCCCTGTACAAGCCGAAAGGGCCCCTGAGCGGGTCAAAGGGCCCCCGAACACGTCGAATGAGCACCGAGCCAGCACAGAGGGACCCCTGGGAAGGTCGGAGAGGCCCCTGAGCATGTCGGCAGGGCGACAAAGCAGCCAGTCCCTTGCCAGGTCTTAAGGACCCCCTGAACAGGCTGGAGGGCCCCTGGACAGACCAGCACCAGAGGGCCTCTGGGAAGTTAAAAGGGCCCCTGTGCATGTCAGAGGGGCCCCTGACCAGACCAAAAGGGCCCCTGAACATGCCGAATGGGCTCCTAGTCAGCACGGAGGGGCCCCAGGGCAGGTCGAAGGGCCCTCTGAGCATGTAAAGGTGCTCAACTTTGCTGCACGAGTCATTTCTGGTCGCCGGAAATACGATCATGTTTCAGATGTCCTAAAGGAGTTAGGCTGGCTCACTGTTCCGAAACTTGTAGAATATTTTGATTTATGTATGATGCACAAGATTTTAACATTAAACCTGCCGGTCGGACTGCGCCAAAGCCTGTCATTTAACCATCAATCAGGCTTGCGACAAACGCGACAATCATCTCACCTATCGCTTGTTCGTCCCCGCAACAACCATGGAAAGCGCACCTTCATATACCGTGGATCCAAACTACAATCGCTATGCCATTGACAATCATCTACATCGTCTTAGTGTGTGTACTTTTAAAAGGCATGTAAGAGATATTGACTGAAGCTTCTTGATCTATTGACGCAGCTTCTTGACAATTGTTTGCGACGCAAATGTGCTACACCAATGTATGACGAAGGTATTCAAATAGCCCTATTGTGTGTAAATACCTGATGACGTGAAATAAATAAATAAATAAATAAATGTTGACAAGGCGACAAAACAGAAAGCGCAGTCTCTTGCCAGGTTGGAAGGGCCCCTTAGAAGGCTGGAGGGCTCCTGGGCAGACCAGAGGGCCCTTGGGAAGTTCAAAGGGCCCCTGTGCATGTAAAAGGGGCCCCTGACCAGACCGAAAGGGTCCCTGAGCAGGTCAGATGGCCCCTGATTACGTCGAATGGGCCTCTGGCCAGCACAGAAGGACCCCTGGGCAGGTCGGAGAGGCCCCTGAGGATGTCGGCAGGGTGAAAAAGCAGCCAGTGCAGTCCCTGGCCAGCGCGGAAGGGCCCCTGAGCAGGCTGGAGGGCCCCTGGACAGACCAGAGGGCCCTGGACAGACCAGAGGGCCCTGAACAGACCGGAGGGCCCCTGGACAGATCAGAGGGCCCCTGAAAAGTTGAACCTCACAAAATAAAGTGGCCGAAATCCGTAGAGTTTTTCATATCCTTTTTTTTTGGGGGGGGGGGGGGGTTAACGCTCGGGAAGGGACCCTTTCGAGGCGCCCCCCCCCCCCCCCCCTGGACGAAATCCTGACTACGTGCCTGGCCTGAGGGGCCCTCGAAATGCCTGAGGGGCCCTCGAAATGCCTGAGGGGGCCCTCGAAATGTCTGAGGGGCCCTCGAAAGGAATTGGAGGCCCTGGGAAGGCCTGAGGGGCCCTCGAAATAAATACCAGCTCTTAAATGCTGTTATTTATTCGTGTTAGATTTGTTCGTGGACGTTCTTTATGCGACATAAGGCGTTTTGCGGGCACCTGACACCATCCAAAACACTGGGGCCTTCGGCCCCAGGGGGCCCTCGCTCGGTCGCCAGAGGGGCCCGCCTGGCCTCCAGGGGGGCCATGACCCCTTTGCCCCCCCCCCCCTTGGCTACGCCACTGTCGCACGGTGTGTACAGTAAGTTTGATCAATCAGCGATGAGCTGGCTCTAGCAAGCTCAACGGTGATTCGTCAAGCTCACTGTACACAGCACGGCTGGTGTTATTGAACACGGTTATAATGTATGTATTATTTGTCACGGTAGATAATGGCGACGGCGAATTCTTTGTGCGTTTGTGGACACTGTATTGACAAGGCCGTAATCCGTATAAGAATTAATAATTTAAGATTGAGTGAGCTCCATTGGTTTTTGGACGATGACGCTGAAATGCTGCTTGTGTGAGTCGAGGGCGAACGTTTTTAAGTGAGTATTTGTTGGCCTAGCCGAAGAGAAACAATCCTTTCCAAATCAAATACTATATCACAGACTGATGAGTAACGTGTTCCAGATCAGATAGGTAAACTCACCTGTTTGGCCTCCCCACCTTTGACCACTCAAGGGGTGATGGTAAGGGTATCATGTCCTGGCAGCGAATACCTGTCCTGTCCAACCAGTTAGAAAATCTAGAACACTTAATTTTAACATTTTCAGGGATGTGCTCATTGTCTTTTCATACAAAGATGACTTTCAAGTTTGTACTCCTTTGGGATTATCATGTTTACCAACTTTGGCAATAAAGAACCTCATTCTTTGCCTGCTTCTGCTCCTTTCTGACATGAACTCCCCCAAATAACACCACTGCCGATCCGAGTTTCAATTTCTGCCACAGTGCCTATGACAAGCTGCGCCCACTTCGCTTAAAAAATTGACGCGTCAATAAATTGATTTGTTGGACCTAGTGCCAGCAACAAGACTGGTGAGTAATGTGTTCCAGAGCCGTGCCCCAAATTCCCAAGAGCTGCCCCAATTTTGATGTGTTGGTGCCAACCCTGCCCGATGTTATCTCGTTGAAACCTGCCACGTTTTGCATACTGGTTTGTAAGGTTATCTTACATCAAATGGACTTGTGATCATTTTTGTCCATTTTCAACTGATGTTGCACAAATATGCACAAATTTTAGGACACTGTGTGTCCATGTTATCATAGTATGCTACAGGGAATCATGTCATGATTTCTCCTGTTTTTTTTTCTTCTTCAGCTTCTTTAACCATCGCGTGCCCAACTCTCTCCGGAACCAGGCCCATCATCAGGTGCAGCGGCAGGCCTGTCTTCTACCTCGAAAAGGACAGCCGAACAGCCTTCTAATCTACTCCTGCGCCCCCTGGAGACCGACCCAGACCCGATGTTGGCCGTTGTCTCACATTGCGGTACCGTGCTTATCGTGTGCGATATGGTGTTATAGACAGCTGTATTCAACCAGCTCATGTGCCTGTGCATTGTGAGAGACTGCGTATCTTTATTAAATAAACCCGACGCTTACCATGTGAACTGTGTCCGTGCGGCGCCGTGGATGACGCATCTATATTAGCATATTCAGTTTTCAGGCGACGGATCGCTCTCAACGTAAACAAGCACAGAATACGACCATATTTATTAAACTGAATGATACAAGCTCGACAGATTTGGTTGTCCAGACAACCATCACCCGCTTCTCTCCCATGGTAATAACACTGTGGTATCAAATTCATTCAGAACATTGGTCTAATAACACTGTGGTACCAAATTCATTCACACTGTTCTACGGCAGGAGACGTGACTGTTTACAGTTTACCATAGCAAAGGAGAATCCGATCCAGAGTATGCTGTCCCTCTGCCAAGCCTGGCTCGGCACAGCGGTCTTCCTCCAGCACCTCAGCTGAGCCTGGCTGCGTAAAGGTAGCAATGACCGCAAATTGTCAGTATCATATCATGCCTGATTCTGAAGCATGTCAAGTCTGCTTTTACAAAACTGCATTCGAAATATGTGTGATCATATGTCACTAGTATGACTATTATGCCTCAATTTCATACAAATTAGGAATGAGCAGGTATTGAATCTGGAATGTGAAATACACCTTTGTATACACTACTCAGCAGGTCCCAAATGAAGCTTATATATTTTTTAGTATGCATAACAAATAACACAACATGCAACAAAGATCACTTACTCTGACTCAGCAATGGGATAATCTTGTCGAGAACAAACAAATAAATATTCAGTGCAAATCAACTCACCAAACAAATGCAGCGGAATGCGTTTTTCGGTAATGACGGATGGCCCACCACAGGCAGCCGTGACGTCACGTAGCGTTATAATTGCCCTCGGGATTGATCTGCTTCCTTCATGTTTAAAACTTCCAAAAAGTGTCTCTGGTTCCTACTTTGAAAGTGAATTTGTTCTTCAGGAAAGACTTGAGGAAAATAACCGTTTTCCGTTCGTTGACACAGATAAAAAAATCGAATCCATGTGATGTCACAGAAGAAAGTGCTACCAGATGGCGTACCTGTTGTGTGTATCTTACGGTATGCATTATAAAACCGGCGGCGCACATACAGCGGCAGCCCGATCCAATAATCCAATAATTCATGACCAAATATGGTATGATCCAATAACAAAAGTGTTATTGGATCCTGTAGAGTCCATTATCACTTCCGGTGTTTTTCCTACTGGTTGCCAGGGGGGTGTCATGGCTATCTCCGTAACGTGTCCACCCTGTCCCATGGCGTCATTTTCCAGCTCGATTTCCACCAATGGGGTGGCCGAATCGGGAGAAGCGTATTTCCTTTCGTAGACCGTCTCGTGGCACTTCTCGGTCTACCAAAAGAATTACGCCTTCGACCAGGCGCGGCCGCCATGTTTATATACGGTGGCGCATTCGTCACTCAGCGATCTTCAACATAATTGAAGGTGAAAGAAGTGTAATCCAGATGTAAAAATACTTTCACCTGATAGATACTACTACAAAGTATCCTCAAGTCACCTTACTTCATCAACAACCAGGTGAAATAATACAAAAATCGCACTTCAACCAAAAACAGCACCCAGCGACAGTTCCCCGTTGTCAAAATCCAAACATTGCCTTATATGGACATGGGCCTCGCTCGGTTCCATGCCTCGCTTTGACATCGTCTAGCGGCTCACCCTTGTAATTTGGGAGAAAATGTCCCAAAAGCGAGCTGTAGAGGACGTTTCAATCTATCATTTAGTGCTCAATTTATCCCTCTGGCACTTAAGGTATGCAAATGATAGGACGCGAAAGTAGGCCGATTTAACACTATTTGAATAGGGAGCGTGTGACGTCACGTGCCCGTGACATCACGCATTTCGCTGCCTACCCCGGACGGGTCTACCTAGTCTCTATGGCCTTGACTGGTTGCAGCATTACGATCCATAAACACATGCATTTATTGGTAAAGTCTGTGTAACACGTGCTGAATAGGAAACGGTCTCTCAGTTGCATGATAATGATATATTAACTTAAACTTGTCAATGTTGAGACGACCTACAATTTCATCGCCGTGTTCTTCGAGCCGCGGAGACATCACTATTTTACTTTGAGCTATATTCGATGCATACGGACATCTTCGATGCAAATGTAAGTATTACCTACAACAAAACAACTATTTTGACAACTCAAATGGTTTCGCCTCCATTTCCATAACCGCTCAAAGTTGATCGCATCAAACAATTCAATGAGGAATCACAATTCAAATTTTGTATATGTATTTTAGCCAAAAGTGTAGAAATTGTAATTGTACAGATAAAGGCAAGACAGTACGGGGAAAAGCCTGGCAACGGATCAGGTTCCACCGCACTCAATTCATATGTAGCGGTATAAATTTAACACTGACGAAGACACTGAATTAGGGAACGACCAGAAAGCATCGAATGGAGCCGCGGTCTTCGGATAAGATTAATGTCGGTACCAAATCGAATCGAACTACTAAAACCGCTCCAATTGCTGCGTGTTGCAGGTAACTAAGGCTCTCTAGGAAAGCAACGCCAACAACGCTTACGGAAATCTGTAATCGAGCGCCAACTTGTAATGTCGGTGTCTGCTCTCTTGCGACAACGACGTAATGTCACATCCATACTACACGCAGCTTATGAGACCGTGGTTGAGATATTTATCAAGGTTTTTATTATGTATTGCATATTTTTTAGTTTTCCAGTATTTATTATTGCACCTTAACCCTAGCCCTACGGGGGGGGGGGGGGGCTGACAGCCCCCCCCCCCCACCTGAGGTTTTTCTTGAATAACTTTTGACACATGAAGTGCATCTTGCTGAAATTTGTGGCAGCTGAGTTTACAACAATTATACGTAGGCTGTACAATTTTTATTGAAATTGGTTAAGTAGTTTGGTAGATAATAATGTTTTGATGACGTCATGATGGAAAAAATAGAAATATTTGAAAAATCGTAGAAAACTGAGTTTTAAAGCAAATTGCAAACGCAAATCACCAAAGATACAAAATGGCATTCTCTTTAAAATTGGAATCTCAGATTTGCAAAATTTTGGGTTTTTGACCCCTAAAATACAATTTTTTTTATTTTTTTTTAAATCCCCACAAAATCAAAATTTTCAAAGATATTAGAAAAACCGGAATATATGTGAGATAACTGAGTATGGAAAATACCCATACCAAATTTCAAAGCAATATATTCATTTTTGACTGAGTGATGACTTCCAAGTGTAAGAAACTGATGACGTCATTTTTTTAATAACTTTTTTGACATTTTTAGACAAGATACGAACAAATAATTACATTTTTTTGTATTTCTGAGCCAAAACTAGTCTAGGAACTGCCTTTTTATTTACATTTATCAATTTATAATTTTGAGGTTTTCTGAAGAGCAAAATCGCTGTTCCGGACGTGTTAAATCCGAGGTCATTCACTTGACCTGGAAGGTTACCCGTTGACCTGAAACCTAAAAATCGCATACTGTTAGATTCCTCTCATGACAGGCAACATTCTGGTTCTTACTGCATTGCTCTAATTTGTTTAGTTTGGAGGTTAACATGGGGGGCTGTCAGGCCCCCCCCCCCCCCCCCCCCCCCCTGTAGGGCGAAGGTGAAAAAAGCTCCCGTAGGGCGAGGGTTTATCAAGTATCATAACAATTATTCTCCTTCTTCATTGCACTTAGTACGTCACATATATAGGTTTATAGTTTATACAGCGTTCAGGATGCAGTTTTGTGCTGTTAGCATGCCACATGAAGAGCAAATCAAAATATGGCAAGTCGTTGTTAATGTTGATCACAAATGACCTGAACAGCGATTGTGGATACAAACTGCTTGATCTTGTTGCAGTCAATTTCTGGAAGCCCTCCTAAAAGTGACTTGGAGTGTGATCGGTACTCGACCGAATAGTAGAAGAACCTCTTGGCTAGAACCTAGTGTTCGAGCCGAGCTGATCGAGTCGTTCGAGTCGCTATTACCGAGCAGAAAGCATCCAATGAACATTGAGTTATGCGTATCACTTGGCACGAAGAACAATGTAAATCTACACCTACAAAACAGCCAGCACTGACCAGCCCGGCTTGTTACGTCCAAGTTATGTTCTAAGCATATATTGATACTCTACAATGGGGTTTGGGACAGCTATTAAGTTTTGTGCATAAAGTTTTGTTTGTGATGTCACAGCCTAGTGATTTGTGGCGAGACTCGCGACGCTCCATACGTCACAACTACAAGTATCATGGCTCATATTTTTTTTTTATAGTTTGTATTATTTTGTTAAGTTCGTTTTGAGTTTGTATCCATTTTTGTTTAAATTGACATTATGAAGAACAAATTATTATTGTTTTTTTGTTGTCCAAAACATTAGTACCTTACAAAATTGTCGCCAACCTTATTGCGTGCTACATTTGTCAGAAATGGCCTCGCCTTTTGAGCGGAATACTGGTCCGGTACTGCCTATCGAGAAGCTTGCTCTTATTGCCCTCATCTTATTTGAGCGAAAGAACGAGAATCCTTCAAAGAAACGAGTTGTTGCTATCTGGGATTGAGCTCAGGATGGATCGCCAGCTATGCTGCTTTGTTAGATCTTCTTGATGGCACTATACGATTTTGGCAGCACAGATATTCCAATATGCTTTTCCGCATCTCGGCTCAGGCGCTCTGATGAATAGCACAGTCCAAGCTCAGCATTGCTGACATTTCTCACTAGATGGTACAATTCAAGAATGTGATAGATATATGTCTTGTATGCATTTTAATGCTTTTGAATTACTGAAGCGATGAGCGGACTTTTATTTTAAGCCCATGCTGCTTACATGAAACCAATATTTGCTTTCAAAACCGAAAGATGGTACTTTTAAATACGCATTCAAATAATATTTTAAACCTACTTCTCGATGGGTTTCTGGGGCCAAAATGCTTCACCATTTTGCGTGAGCTATCACCTCCACTGTCAAATCGCACAATTCCAGTTCATCCGGCAGAATTCAGAGATGGAAAATTTACGAGGAAGAACGACCCAAGACAGAACGCGCCAAAGGCTGGCCGAGCTCTGTGATAGGCATTCGTCTCCAAACCATAGCAGCCAGGGACAAACATACATTGTGGCTTGAAATTAAAGTGACTTGCACGGTCAACAAACTGCAACGGAAACTCATAAAACAGTTGTGTTTTATGAGTAATTTCTGCATACCACCAACTGAGCTTCAAGGTAAAACAAAGTAGAATGACATCAACTACTAAAATATGTGGACAAACGCGCTTGCTATTACTTCTAAAAACGTAAGCAATGGGTATATCTTGCAGCATTACGATATCTCGTATCACTCACCATTTGAATTTGTGTCACCATTGGAGTGCACAAGCCAGGCACCACAAACCACGGCACCAGGTCCGACTAAGCCGGGACCGGGTTTGAGACGTCTGGTTAGCTGACTTGCCGGGCCGAGTACCTGGGCATGACAAGTCACTGCATTCAGTTAGCATTGCATGTGGCGTATATTGTGCTTTGCTTGGCCAGCCTACTCACGTGTTGCTCTGCTCGTGCAGTCCGGAGCTGGGCGACGGCTTGGGCGAGTCGAGCTGCGTGACGGACGTGATTGAGTCGATCGAGTGCCGATTCGAGTCGACCTCGTGGCGCAGCGTGATGACCTCCGTCTCCAGCCGCGTCAGCATCGAGCTCAGCGTCAGCACGTTCGGCGCGTTCGCCTTCTCCTCCTCCTCCTCGGTGAGCGCCTTCTGCCGGCGGCGGGGGGTGGACAGGGATTGATGGATTAGCGGTTGGTTATGGACAGGATCATGATGCATTGTATCGACATGGCCGCCGCAGGGGCCGATCCAACGGAAGGAGGCATCAGGGTCATGCTCCCACGCCAAAAACAAAAACCAATAACGGCTGCAGTCGGTCGCATTGCCGCATTTCCTTATATTTCCTTATTTTATAAACAGTCAAAGAAAGACAAAAAAAATCCTTCAGAGTAATGAATACATTCGACAGCAAAGGTTTTATTCTACTCCCAATAATTCAATTTCCTTTTTTACCATTACATCACTTTTACCAATACATCAACTAATCACAATCTGAATCTCCGAATAAAATACCCGCTCGCCTGTTAATGGCATTCGTCGGACGACTGAATCATCATGTGTGAAGTCACATGAGTATGACCAATCAGAGGCCAACACGTATACATAGTTATTAGTTTTGTATGGTATTTGTATAACTTTTTGAGAAAAATTAACATCACCATCGTCTTTTTTTATTAAAAATAACATGTACAAGTTTCCCAAAATTATATGGTTACGCGACAAGAAACTTCTCCATTGTCTAAATACATTTGAGAGGAAACAAAACATTCATAAGACATTCACGAGTACAATTGTCAATATCACTTACAGTAAGAATGTAGTTTCGGAGCAATACATATGAAACTATCACATGAACCGTATACATGACACAATCATTCATCATCGTCAGTGAGTTCACGGGCAATGTTGTTGTTTGAATGTTGTATGTGTGCGTGCGTGCGTGCGTGCGTGCGTGCGTGCGTGCGTGCGTGCGTGCGTGCGTGCGTGCGGGCGTGCGGGCGTGCGGGCGGGCGGGCGTGCGTGCGTGCGTGCGTGCGTGCGTGCGTGTGCGTGCGTACGTGCGCGCGCGCGCGTGCGTTGTGTGCGTTGTGTGCGTTGCTTTATACCCCAGAGTGCCAGTTGATCGAGTCGCGTTTTTCTGTCCGTTGATACTTGGTGCGTGATCTCTGATGTGTATTGCCTCAATGATTTAAATGTGTCTGGGGTCACGGTTAGAGTGGATGATGGTTGTGTTCTCTACTAGATGTTATCATGTGAGTGTTGTGTCATGTTTGTCTTGCATGTGTGACTTCAGTGTCCCTGTCTGTTTATGCATCTAGGTTTCGAGTTGGGGGGGGGGGGGGGGGGGGACAGCGATAAGTTGTTGACCGGGGGAGATGGGGGTAGAGTCGGGTCGTCAACGCAAATATTCGTTGAACGGGAGGGTGGCGTCGGGTCGTCAGCGCGAAAGAGTTGTTGAGCGGAGAAAAGGGGTAAATCACGCCTTCCCGGAGCAAAAATCACAAACTCCCGGAACGGTTGGGGGCAAAATATGCGTTTGGCTACCGATTTTCGTTGGAGGGGGTGGGAGAATCGAAGGTTTTGTAATGTCAAGCAAAACTCTAATTTTCAGCAGACCATATCCCTCATCTAAATCATGCGAGTCATATAATGTTATATACCATCAGAATCATCAGTAATCATAGATTATTATGATATAATCATTTTTTGAAAATTCATTTTTTATTTATTTCAACACGTGATATCAGGTCAAATCACGTGATTTCATAATGTGGCCATTTTTTGTGGCATGCCAGAATGGACATCTATACATAGGCCTTCGATGTTTAACAAATTGTGATAGTTTTTCTCTAAATATTTTATTTTTGTATTTTTGTATTTGGAAAAATAATGGTCACCAGCACAGCACGTCTTTGGTAATAACTTTGCACGTAATTGTGCTAGAGAGCTCAAATAAACGACATTATGCTTATCTCATCAACTTGCTTTCAATGATATATAACATCAGCCTTGTAGTCGCTCCGTGACCTCAAAGTCACGTGACCAGAGGCCACCCAGGGCAGCCCATGTCAGATCGACCAAACCATAACATCCTGCTTCTCATATTTCAATTGAACTAGGTGTCGGGGGTCATCTGGGCCGTAGATTCACGCTGTAAAATTTTCAGCCCCGTACGTCGAATGGTTTCGAGTTATAGCCCCAGGCATTTCTTTAATGTCGCCCAAAACTTTAATTTTCTTCGGGCGATATCTCCCATATACATAATTCGAATGATATAAACCAGTAAGACGCCGTAGTTGGCGATGAACGAGCGAGCGCGAAGGAAATGTATGGCGAATTTCAACTCCATCGGGCAAGTAGTTTCTGAGATACAAAAAGGGTGCACGCGTGCACGTGCAGAGGCACTCCACCCCTGACTTGTGGGAAAGCGGCGGCTGAGGGGTCCCAAGCCACACACCAAATTTGAACACGATCAGCTCAGCCGATCCTGAGATATATAATAGAGGTGTGCACGTGCGCACGTGCAGAGGCACCCCTGACATGTGAAAAGTGGTGGTTGAGGTGTCCCTAACCACACACCAAATTTGCACACAATCGGCCCAGCCGTTGAGTTTTTGCGTTTTATAATCTATATTTCCAGACTGAGAATGTTATAAGAATAGCTAAAAGTGTTTTCCAGAGATAAAACAAAATGTTTAACTTTGCCAAATAAAGCGGAAATTCCAGTAAAATATCTATTGTATAATCAAGCCAGGTCATTTGGGAAATCAACCTCAAGGTCATGGAGTGACCTGCTGGGGTCATGCTATGCATCATTGAATGCAGCTCAACGAGACACATATAATGTCGTTGAGTTAAGCTCTCTAGCACAATTGTGTGCAAAGTTATTACCAAAGACGTGCTGATCATGATTTTCAACACACAAAAAAAAAAATATTTAGAGGAAAAACATATGTCCATTTTTCTTACAATCGAAGGCCAATGTATTGAAGTCGATTCTTGCAAGAAAGGAATCTGAATTTGAAATGGCCACATGATAAAATCACGTGATCTGAGGTCTAATATCACATGTAAAAATTCCAAAATTTTCGTAGTTTCGAAAAATGATTTGTATCACAATATATTGTTCCTGACAATGCTGATGATATATGTTTATATGACTGGCATGATTTAGATGGGAGATATTGCCCTCTGAAAATTAGAGTTTTGCATGACAACTAGCCCAGTTTAGACGAGCAACTTTTGTCGGCAACTCTCAGCAACCGGTTGCTCGGCAGCAGGCTTCGGCAACAGGTTCTGTTGCCCGGCAGCACCCGGCAGCACCCGGCAACACTCGGCAACAGGCCCAGATCTCGGCGATCGTGGGCAGCACTTGGCAACCGCGGGGCGTGACGTCACGATGGATTCGACCAATGAGGGAGAGGTTGACGAGAGTGGGCAACTGGTTGCCGAGATGTTCAATTTTTTTTAAACAATTCTGTCGTCGGTAGGTGTTGCCGCGTTCCGTTGATGCTTTGATTTTTGGGTTTTTCGAGGATAGCGAAAGAACGGCGGCGCGCAGCGCCGCCGTTCTTGGCACAGCTCTTCCGGCATCAATTGCGCACATTATGTAAACAAAATACCTCGGGTCATCTCAGGTCAGGTCACCAGACCAGGTCACGTGACCCCACTTCCAAAAATGTTTCCGGTCGCACCACAGCCACAGTTTTTGGCCGCTCGATTTCGTACTTACAGGATTTCATAAGAGCAATAGTACCTACAATACGGTTATCTCGGATTTTTAATATCGGTGACCCAAGGTCGGGTCAATTTAGTGACCTCCCTCGCGTGGGATAAGTCAATGGGGAAATAATCAAATGCTTCCTTTTCTGAGGATACGAATTATATCAGCCCAATTCCTTCTGGATCATGTCATCATAAGCAATTCTTGAAGTTCCAGGTTCAATTTATGTTCAATGACCCCTAGAGGGTCAGATGAGGTCACCCGAGGACACCAACATTTGTTTGCCAATAACTCTCGACCAAATCAAGATAGAGAAGTGAAACTGGCACCAATGTGTTTGTCTCGTCGAGGCACGTCTCCCAATGTTAAACATGACCTAATTGGGTTACCACTTGACCTGAGGTCAATTTTTTAGGTTGACCTAACCTGGTCATTATGCATATGATACGAAGCGCCTGGACAAGACAAACACGATGGCGGCAAAATTATTTCCCTATCTTTGTTAGGTAAAAAGATATTTGTGAAAACTGTTTGGCTAAAAAAAATAGCCTGTTTGACATTTGATGAGCTCTGGAGCCTAAAGTCTGGAAATAAAAATATTAACCCGAGCGCAAATCTGATGACACTTTGCATATTGCATTTTTCAATAGCTTTCCATTGCTTTTTTTCCGTTTGTTCCTAGCTATCACAATTCCTGTGCTATCTTGGAATTTCTGGAGCGAAGTCCTAAAACTTTAAAATCTGACCCTTGATGACCTCTGGTGACCTCAATATTGACCGGAGAAAAAAAATTGCCTGAAATAGTTTCAAAATGCATTCTGACGGGGTTTCGAACAGTGTCTTTGGTTTTTGTCTACGTCCCATAGAAGCCGAGTTAGAGGGGGGCGTCGAAGTTGTTAGTTAAATGTTTCAACTTCGTGGCGAGTGCCGTGATGTTTGTCAGCAATACATGACTACAAAGATCCATTTCGTTTGAATGCTGAATATATCCTGGTGTGGCAGTTTTCCGACAGTACCTGCGTGACTATCACCCGAAACGAACACTTCTCGGAACGTCCGTCGGACAAAAAAATTGTGCGTCAGAGATGGCAGCCTCTATTGGTATTCTGCACATTCAAACAAGAATGAAACATGTAGCTGTCGCCCAACAGTCGGCGTAGAGTTCAGAACACACGCTAGACCACTGCAAAACGATACTGCGTAGTAACATCAACATGTAAGGAACAATAAGGGCTCCACAGACATTCAAGTATGTAGTCGAACAAGATTCAAGACATCTCATGTAAGCAGATTGAAAAACAGATCTAGTTAAACAATCCTAAGCACCAGCAAAGTCTGTCGCTGTGAGGTGAGTGATTCATGACAAATATGGTTGGAATGGATGGAATAACAACGATTATTCGACTGCTATTGAAATACCATTCAGTATCTTTGTACCGTGATCACTGTGATTGAGCGAAAGGACATGCCATCGCTCAGTGTCCCAACATTTGGCGTTTTGGGTGGGAAATGACACCCAAATGTGAATAATTGTCCACTCTCACTCCCCATTTTAGGGGTGAATTTTCCACTCCCAAATTATGAATTATGATATTGGTTCTGAATTAAATGTTGACTAAACATAGGTACATGATTTCAATGAAAACTAATGTTTTTCATATTAAAACAAATCAATATTGTACTATTTTCTACATAATTTTGCCACTCAGTATTATTTTTGATACAATTTTCCACTCCGAAACCGAAGCATAAATGGAATTTTGGGACACTGCCATCGCTCAATCACAACAAAACGAAAACTTGACTGCTGAGCGATAACTCCCGTACCGGCACAGCATCACACCAGCTAAACCTCGGTAACACTAACAGAAAGTGCTGCTGCCAGGAATGGCGCAGACTGTCGGCACTGCGGCACCGTCCACCACACTACTCGATGTCAGCGGCGGCACGCTGTCACTCCACGCTCCCAGCGCCATTCACATACTCCGTCAGGACCTGGCGGATGCGGGCCGCCTCACGAGAGTGGGTGTTGGTGCCAGCCCTGGAGTGGGTGTTGCGCGGCATCCCGCTCGTCCGGCACCGGTGCGGAGCCGCGTCCGACGCCAGCTGCAGCGTCGATCTCCCGTTGCCGCAGGAAGTTGTGCAGAGCACATGTTGCTTTCACCAGGGTCGCCACCCTCTCCGGCGTGCAGCCCAACGTCCCCCGGTAGATCCGCCAGCGCTGCGCCATTACCCCGAACGTGTTCTCCACGCAGCGGGGCGCTCGGCTGAGGCGATAGTTGAAGATGCGCCTTTCGTCTGCCTCCGGTCCGACGAGTGATGCCCTGGGGCAGGGCCGCATCAGGTGACGCTGCAACGGGAACGCCTCGTCCCCCACCAAGAAGTGAGGCAGCTCCTCATCCGCGTTGGGCAGCACTTTCGGCGCTGGCAGGACGTCGCCGACCTCCATCTGCCGCCGCAGGAGAGCGGCCAGGTCCGAGTTGGCGAAAATACCGCCGTCGCTCTCGCTGCCCAGGCTGCCGACGCTGATGTATGTGAACCTGTGGGACGTTGGGAAACAATTATTAAATGCTGTCGCGATACTGGAGTTTCAACTATTCTAATTCCCAACCTGATTCGTTTGTTTACACAGGCATGAGGCGCGATGACTTAAATATACGTCAGGTCACATTCAGGTCACAAACTGACGCGCTTAATGCGACCCAATCAACAATACACATGTTCATTACCCGTTTAACACAGTAGTAGCCAGGCACGTAGCCAAGGGGGGGGGGGGCGGGTGCGGCCGCTTCCCCCTGGAGGCCAGGAGGGCCCTTTTTTGGCGGCGGAGGACCCTTTTCGGCGCGCGCTGCGCGCCGAAAAGGGCCGACGAGACCGCGCGAAGCGTAAAATGGACCAGCTGATCCCGGTCGCGCGAACCGCGCGACCGGGATCAGCTGGTGCACACTGGGCAGGGTTCAGCTGGTGGGTGGTAGGTCAGACACTGGGCAGGGTTCAGCTGGTGTGTGGTAGGTCAGACAATGGACAGGGTTCAGCTGGTGGGTGGAAGGTCAGACACTGGACAGGGGTCAGCTGGTGGGTGGTAGGTCAGACACTGGACAGGGGTCAGCTGGTGTGTGGCAGGTCAGACACTGGACAGGGGTCAGCTGGTGGGTGGTAGGTCAGACAATGGACAGGGGTCAGCTGGTGGGTGGTAGGTCAGACACTGGACAGGGGTCAGCTGGTGGGTGGTAGGTCAGACAATGGACAGGGGTCAGCTGGTGGGTGGTAGGTCAGACACTGGACAGGGTCAGCTGGTGGGTGGTAGGTCAGACACTGGACAGGGTCAGCTGGTGGGTGGTAGGTCAGACACTGGACAGGGTCAGCTGGTGGGTGGTAGGTCAGACACTGGGCAGCATTACAACCGAGCCATAGACAATTTCTCATAAAGCACAGTGTCACAACATGCACCCTTTTATAACATGAACCACCATAACCATCTAAATAGGAGTAGGAACCAGTGTGGCCATGGCTCCACCACCTTCAATTTTTCTCTCAAATGTTTTTGTTTCTAGATACAAAAATAAGTTATCTTCCACAAAGGTACCTGTTCATGAGAGATGTGGGTGCAGCATGCACCATGTTATGAAGATCAAAGCTGAAAATTTGATAGTGTCTGGAGCCATATGGCACTCAGTGTTCGTAAATTTGTCAATTTGGGTGGGAAATGAAACCCAAATGTGAATAATTTTCCACTCTCACTTCCCATTTTAGGAGTTATTTTTTCACTCCCAAATTATGAATTATCCTGACATAAATATTGAATAAAAATACATGTTTTCAATGAAAACTACTGCTTTTCATATTCACAACAGAAATCAATATTATTCCATTTTCTACATAATTGTCCACTCTCATGGTCTTTTTTTGCTCGAATTTTCCACTCTGACACCCAAGCAAAAATGTAATTTTGGGACTGATGGCACTTGGCAACACTACAGACGTCACCAGAATCAGTGTGATACTCTGGGAAGCGTGACAGGGCCTATTTACGAGTGAAATGACCCATGCATGGCACACATTTCCCCCCCCCCCCCATTTTTTCCACAGCCCACTCATTGAGGCAAGCTGTGCTTCCTACAACCAACCAATGATGTCATGAGGGTTGTCATGGCCCTCAACTGGCTCAAACTTGAAACCTTGATATGCATTACACAGTGCACAGACAAGCACCTTATACAAAGATTAAAAGAAAATGTTAGGTAGGTACTGGGCTTCTGACCTACCCTGAAGTGAGAGTCTGAGTTCAAGTCGCTATGGCGCTCCCTATTTGCTCCCGACTGGGATGGCCTGCAGCCAGTGGCAGCAGCCCCACTCAAGGTCAGATGATGTCAGTGAGCAGGACAGGCTGTACCCAGCTTTGTGGGGCACATAACATAATAATTAATTTAACAATAATTGGGGCTTTACATCACCACGCTGTTAATAACACATACAGGGACAAACATCACACATAAGGGAGGCGTCTGCAGGAGCAGGCGAGGCTCAAACTCGGGACCTCTCAGTCACTGGTCAAACAGTTTTTCCCCTACACCACAGCCATCCCAGGGGCACATAAAACTTGTCTCTTAAATTCTGCCAGGTACCCAAAATTACCCTATCAAACAGTATAGGGGTCAGGACCTGCACAACAAGCTCTGCTTAGCACGGGTTCCAACCTTGCAAATCTGGGATTGGTACGGCAGGCGTCACACTTCTGTACGCAACACTGTAGGTAGTGTGACAAGCCTGAACAAGTGGCGGGTGGTGCAGCCCAGGGTCCTAGGATTGCTTTGAAGCCAGGGTGCGGACGTCACTGCGGAGTGGAAAATTAGGACTAAAATATCCATAAAGAGTGGGAAATTCAGCCTCAAAAAGACCATATGATATCCTTGGTTTGCCAAAACTCACCTATCAGAATCAATCAGCTGTTACAAATGACAATATCTTCCTAAACTGTTTGTATGCACAGGTTAATATAAGCATTAGTAATATCAGTGTTAGGGTTATAGTTATCCAATGCAAATTGATTTAGGGAGCGGAAAATTCACAGTAAAACTGGGCGAAAAGAGTGGAAAAATATTACCCATAGGGTGTCATTTTCTACCCAAAGTTTGCAATCCTAGGACACTGGTGCAGCCGGCTTGATGACGTCATTGGGAGCCGGGAGGCGTAGGCCAGTTTACTACTTGATCAGACTTAATGGTGTACAGCTGGTGTACAGAAGTGTGATGCCTGCCTTACCAATTCCTAAATATGTCCATTCAAAAGGTTTGAACTAGATTCATTAGAAGAAAAAAAATCATGGTATCATGGTAATCATGGTAAAAACATGGTACGGAGAACAACACAGCCAAAGTATTAACTACAGGACATCCATGAACAAAATTGTCTGACTTTGGCAATAGGTATACATTTTCTGGCATCAAGCGAATTTTCCAAGCAGTTATGCTGCCATAAAAAGAAGCAAAACAGAATCGGTATCAAAATAAATATATCAGCTAGCTGCGCCACATTGAGCACCATGACTTCAATATAAAAAAACATAGACATATCTAGGTCATATCAACACCATGCATGGCCCATACTCACGCAAATATCAGCATTTATCAATACAATGTTAGACCAATGGGCCAAGAAGTAGAACTCTAGAACTACAAGAACCTCTCGACTCGAAAAACCACTCACCTTGACTAGCAGCAAAGATGTCCGACAGTATATAGGGCCTTGATGTCCGACGTGCTGGGTTGCCGAGTGTTGCCGAGAGTTGCCAGCCGTGACGTCAGTGTGACGTAAGCAAAAGCGAACCACACCAACGGTTGCCGAGCAACCGGTTGCCGAGCAACCGGTTGCCGAGAGTTGCCGACAAAAGTTGCTCGTCTAAACTGGGCTAAAGTTGCCCAAGGCTGTAACTCGAAAACCGTTTGACGGACGGAGCTGACAATTTCATGTGAATCTACGGCCCAGATAACATGGATCACAATAAAATGCTTCACTGCAACAAGAGCTGCCAGACATGAAACATTCTAGTATATATTGTCTGAAAACGTTTTTTTGGGGGGGTAAAATACAAATAACCATTGTACTCAGATTTAAGTTGTTTCGGGATTTTCAAGTCGGGATTTTTCGGGGTTTTTTTTTTGGGGGGGGGGGCAAAAACATACGTTTGTGTACCGATTTTTAGTTTGGGGGCAAATGCCTTTTTGCCCAACTGTAGATCCGCCACTTTGTTTATGCATAGTCAGCCGTCGAGGCAGACATAGAGGGTGAGGGAGAGGGAGAGGGAGAGGGAGATGACATGACCCGAGGTATTTTTTTATTTAAATAATGTGCGCAATTGATGGCTGAACAGCTGTGCCAAGAAGGCGGCGCTGCGTTCCGCCGTTTTTTCGCTATCCTCGAAAAACCATTAGGGGAGCGTCTAAACGACCCCCCACCCCCGGCACGGCGCGGGTTAAAGCGTTTTTCCAGAAAGTCCCAGTACGATTGGTCCTTCAGTATCCCAAATGATTGTGTTTGTGGCCTTGCCAGAAGACTACACGGACTTCACTGCCTTCGGAGGCGGAGCACCTGGATATTTCCATCGTTTGGGCTGTTATTTCGTCTCTTGAAGGTGATGGACCCATGTTTATCCATATGCATAATTCTTCCAAGAAATTCATCGGTATCTGCTTCAGAAATACTGAGCGCTTCTCGGACGCACGCTAGTGGCACTAGTAGCGCTAGTAGCGCTAGTAGCGCTAGTAGCGCTTTCGTTCTCCATGGCAACCAGGCGTCAGCCAATGAAAAGCCAGAACGTGTTCCCTTTCTGGCTTTTCATTGGCTGACGCCTGGTTGCCATGAGAACGAAAGCGTTACTAGCGCTACTAGCGTGTGTACGAACAGCGATCTGGCAAAACCTCTTGAAGCGTCGCGGCAAACTTTTTTATAAGTTCCAGGAAGTTTGGGACCCATCGAGCTGAGACCTTCAGACATAGCCAGACCATCAATGATAATTATATGATTGCGTTAATTGGAAATCCTAAGTTCCGTAGCGATGTATCGCTCCGCAACTCGTCGATCTGCTGCAATCATGCCATGGACTTATCCCATGAAGTCGTGGATGGTGACGGAGACAGGCCTTTCAGGTCACGTGCCATCTTCAAGGCTGACTCCTCCGCGCAGGAAATTTGGTGTCCACTTCCTCACTATTGCATATGACGGGGCTTTATTCTCTAATGTTTGTACCATGTCTTCATGGATCTGTGTGGGCGTCATCCCTTTTATATTGAGGCTTTTGCCTACGCCACGCTGGCCGGTCTTCCCCATTCCCTTAAAAACAGCCAACTTCCAAATTATAATGACAGTATAGCACAAATTCAAAAACAGTTAGAACAATGAATTTTTGTGAATACGCCAAAAACTCATCACACATTAGATTGTGTGAAAACGAGCTATCTGGCTCGCGCCTTTATATATCCGGCCACGAACTTATCAGTCGCCCCTCGTAGGTGTGTTTGTGTCGCTATATTGTTGGTCAGGTTGACGTTTGATATCTATGTCTGTCTTTGTTTTGGTAGCCATTGTTCACAAGAAGCTGTTAACTCGTAAAAATTATTCGTACATCGCTTTGTTTGTGGAGCTAGTACGAATGACTCTTCTGATAAATGCCCGAATTACATTAGTCTTATACCTGGTGGGGCATTCACTGTTTGCATTCAATGTTTGCCCAGTGCTGGTAGGTTTACGGTATACACTAGTGTAAAACTGGTTCTCTCCTCTTTCTACAAGTACATCAAAGAATGGAAGGACGTTATCCTTGCTAAGCTCGTACGTGAACGTACGGGAACGTACGGGTACGGGTACGTACGGGTTTCGATTCAAATTCTTGTACCAGTTCTAACAAGTGGTCAATATCCTTGACATCAACAAAACAATCGTCTACATATCTGACATATATGCCAGCAGCGACAGCAGGATTACTGATGACGAGGTTCTCGACGTGCGCGATGTAGAAGTTGGCAAAGAGGGGCCCCAGCAGTGACCCCATGGCCACGCCTTCCTTCTGTACATTCTTCCTTGTCATCCTCAACAAGGAAGAATACTTAACTAAACTTAATACTATTCTCTCAAACACTAGCAAATTCCAGAAAATCAAAGAAGACCCCACCAAGAAACTAAAAGCAAAGTAAATCGTGCATCAAGAGTGCTAATGCATTGAACGGTGGTATCCATTTTCAAACAATTGTTGGTGAATGTACCCTAGGATATGCTTATGGTACCGTTAAAACGCACACAAATGGAAACCCTTTGAGACCCATCATATCTCAGGTGAGCACTGCAACTTACAAGTTAGCCAAGAGACTTAATCAGCTTTTGAAGCCTTACATACCAGGCAAATACTGCATCAACTTCGTAGATGAATTATTAGATATCTTAACCCTATTCCTGTCCGGGGGGGGGGGGCGAATCGGCCCCTCCGGAGGTGTTTTGTGTGCTGCACATTCATTATTAAAGATAAGGTCTTCAATCTTTCTGACTTTTCCTAGCTTTTCATTGCGCATCTGATAGTGTGCTTTTTTCAAAAAAGCGCTTCCTCAAAGGCGGCTCCAGGAGCACTTTTTGGGAGGCATATTCGGGCGTTTTTGATACCAAAGGTTTGCATGGTTAAACACTCGTAGAGTTGTTGTTTTATCTCTGAGAAATGCAAGCCAAAAGAGGTACTAGTAGACAATTGCAAGTGATTTTTGATGGCTATCTCGAATTTTCGAAATTTTTATTGTAAAATTTCGAAATTTTGAAGATTTTTTCTTCTTCTTTACATGTATATACAATTTCCGTTAAAAATAGACAAATCCCTCACACGTCCCCGAGATATTATACCAGTATATGTACACATCAAAAATTCAAGTCGATATCTTGATAACTGATAAAGTTATAACCCGAAAACTGCCGGAAGTTCGTGCTAACCACGAAGGGTTGATTTCCGCTTCCGCTAATATCTCAATAACTACGAAACGCAACGACAAGCGGAATGCTTGTTGCTGCGAATCGTTTTTGATGGAATGAATGGTAAAGTAGCACTGACCCAGAAACAGTGCCTAGTTACCATTTCCTCAGTCACCTCAAGGTCATCCGCGGTTACAAACATTTTTGGCAATAACTCTTGACATGATATAGATAGAGAGCTGCAACTGGTACCAATGTGTTTGTTTCGTCAATACGCGTCTTATAATATGCAACATGATCTACTTTGACTACCTTGGCCTTGACCTTGACCTTAGGTGAAATTTTCAAATTGTTCTTACCAGGTCAAACTTGACATAAATAGATGCGTCTTGACGAGAGAAACACGATAGTGGCAACATCATAGGTAAAAAGCTATTTACCGAAACATATCATGGACATTTCGGTACATTTGACCTCGTTTGACCTTGAAGATATTGACCCAAGGTCATGCAAATTACACAAAATAGAGTTCCCTGTAGTTCCTTCCTAGACACTAAATGTGGTTAATGTAGCTCTCATAGGAGCCGAGATCTCAGGAGGGGTCCGAATCGGCCCCTCCCGGAGATTTAGCGTAAACAAGCCGGGCAGGAATAGGGCAAGGCCTAGTGGTATTCTAGCATCTATTGACGTCGAATCGTAGTTTACGAATGTCCCAATCAACTCGCCAGCCCACACACCAACCAACCGAGCTGAGCACCCACATCCCTTCCCACCTGTACCAGAGAGCCGCTCCACATTACTGGAGATACCACACCAGTGGCCGGTGTGCCTACCTTCTCACGGCTGACGTCTCCCTCGAGTCGCGTCATCTTATCGGCGATCTGCTCGAGCCGGGCGCGCAGGTCGTTTAGCTGCGACTGGGTGGCCCGCTCGCTCTCTTCAACGCGAGTCTCAATCTGCTCGATGGCCGAGCGGGTCTCCTCGTGGTCCTGCCGTGTCTGCTCGTACTCCTGAGAGGGACGGGTCGGGGGTCAGTCACGCAGCAGATAAATGCTCCTGCTTTGTCGTACAGGACACTAACCCGCGCCGTGCCGGTGCTCGGCGCCACCTTCGCCACCTTCGCCGTGCCGGGGGCATACAACGGGGGGGGGGGGGGGGGGGGGCGTTTCGACGCCCCCTCTAACTCGGCTCCTATGGGACGTAGACAAAAACGAAAAACACCGTTGGAAAGCTCGTCAAAATAAATTTTGAAATTATTTCAGATTTTTTTATGAGGTCAATATTGAGGTCACCAGAGGTCATCAAGTGTCAGATTTTCAAGTTTTAGGACTTCACCCCACATTCCCAGATAGTGGAACAGGAACTATGATAGCTAGGAACACACGGAAAACATCAATTGAAAGCCCTTGAAAAATGCAATCGACACTGTGTCCTCAGATTTGAGCTCAGGTGAATATTTTAGGCTCCAGAGCTCATGAAATGTCAAAAAGGCTATTTTTTAGCAAAACAGATTTCACAAATATATTTTTGCCTAACAAAAATAGGTCAATAATTTTGACGCCATCGTGTTTGTCTCGTCAAGGCGCTTCGTCTCATATGCATGATGACCAGGTTAAGTCAACTGATAAATTTGACCTCATGCCAAGGTCAAGTGGTGACCCAATTAGGTCATGTTGCACATTGGGAGACGTGCCTCGAAGATACAAACACATTGGTGCCAGTTTCACTTATCTATCTTGATTTTGTCGATAGTTATTGGCAAAAAGGTGATGGTGACCTCGTATGACCTTATCTAACCCGGTTGGAGTCACTGAACAAAAATTGCACCTGGAACTTCAAGAATGGGCTATGATAACATGATCCAGAAGGAATTGGGCTGATTTAATTCGTATCCTCAGAATAGCAAGCAGTTGATTATTTCCCCATTGACTTATAATGGGGAGGTCACGAAATTGACCCGACCTTAGGTGACCGATATATAAAATCCGAGATGAACGTATTGTATGTACTATAAGTCTTATGAAATCCTGTAAGTACGAAATCGATGGGCCAAAAACTGTGGCTCTGGTGCGACCGGAAACATTTTTGGAGGTGGGGTCACGTGACCTGGTCTGGTGACCTGACCTGAGATGACCCGAGGATTTTTTTTTTTTTTTTTACAAAATGCGCGCAATTGATGGGCGAACAGCTGTGCCAAAAACGGCGGCGCGCAGCGCCGCCTCTTTTTGCTATCCTCGAAAAACCTTAGGGGGGGTGTCTAAACATCCCCCCCCCTCCCGGCACGACGCGGGCTAAGATGACAGTGGTCGAGGATAAGTAACTATTCCTTCCACAGGGAGTTACGGATGTGACAAAAAAGAAACACTTGATGTAAAAGTAACCTAAACGGCAACCAAGAGTCGTCGAGAGATGACTTCTAAACTTCGCTACAAATTTATATTAAAGTAAAACTCACTGAGAAACAATCCATTATAGAGCATTGTGATTCAAAATAAACCCTGCATTGTAACGTTACATAAGGACTTAATTTGAAGACCAGTTCAATCCAGTTTAAGCCAGCCATTCTCATCTGCAATCGATCTAGAGATTCTTCGAAATTCCGAGAGAAACATTACATAACAGAGTAGTAGTATTTGAAATAAACCCGGCAATGTAAAGTTACATAAGGACGCTAAAGGGAATAGTTCACCTTTAACATGTGGAACTGAGATAGCAGAATTATAGTGCAGGCCGAACAATTAAGTGTGGTGAAATAATTTATTCGTTTCGGTGAGTAATTTCGATACAGGATCGAAAATCAACTCGGCATTAACAGTTTCGGAGCTCCGAAACGGCCGGCCGTTGGTATGGCGCTACATATGGGACCTCCGATACACACACCGGCCCCTATCTATTGGCGCCGCGCCAATACCCGAGTGTCCCGCTCAGCCACCCGAACAGCGCGGCCGACCCTTGTCTGAGACTGTAGTGGGCGGAGCCGGCCGTGAACAAAAATGACTCATGCGTCATACAAAAGGGAAACTTACTGGGTTTTTTCTTCTCAAGGATACCAATATGTTGCCCAAACCATTAATTTTTGTATTTTTCAGCTCAATATACCCATTAGTGCCAGATTTCAAGAAATCTGTCAACGTGAGATATTCGTTTAAATCCTATTACTGTCGGGCTAAAAAAAATACGAATCTGTCGGGGTGGGGGGCTATTCGCCCCGCATCTCGAAAAACGCTGTACCGATTCTCTCCGGGAACGCGGCATTCGAGTCCTTGGAGCATGAACTACATTTATATATTCACAAATGTAAAAAAAAATCATGGGCGGATACAGGCAGCAAAAAAAAAGGATTTGGAAAATGGAAAAAAACATGCATTTTTAGATTATATGCCCTGGGACATTGTTTGAACGCAATGTTTTCATGTTGTTGGATTTCGCCACCTAATTACGAGCGAGTGCGAAGCGCTCGCTCGTCCTTCCGTGGTATATGGGGAAATCTGATTATGAGCGGCCCGGCCCGTCCCGACCCGACCCGACCCGTGGCGACGCTTTTAAGAAGCTCATATATCTGCAACCACACGTCCGATTGACAAGCGGACTTCTTTGCTGAGCAGCCCCATCCAACCTACCCTGTTTGAGACCTGTGCTGACTCATGTGGGTGACTACCACTGCGCATGGCGCGTGCCGCGTGAGGGGTGTTGAAAAGTGTTTTCTCGCAATAACTCTGCAACGGCTGAGCCGATTGTGTTTAAATTTGGTGTGTGGTTAGGAACCCCTCAACCGCCGCCTTCCCAGCAGTCACGGGTGGGGTGTCTCTGCACGTGCGCACGTGCACACCCTTATTCTGTATCTCAGGAACGGCTGAGCCGATTATGTTCGAATTTGGTGTGTGGTTAGGGTTCTCTCAGCCGCCGCCTTCCCACAAGTCAGGGATAGGGTGTCTCTGCACGTGCGCACGTGCGCACGTGCACACCCCTATTTCATATATCAGGAACAGCTGAGCCGAATTTGTTCAAATTTGGTGTGCGGTTAGGGACCTCTCAGCCGCCACTTTCCCACAAGTCATAGGTGAGGTGCATTTGCACTTGCGCACGTGTGCACCCTTTGTGTATCTCAGAAACTACTTGCCCGATGGAGTTGAAATTCGCCATACATTTCCTTCGCGCTCGCTCGTTCATCGCCAACTACGGCGCCTTACTGGTTGTATGCTCTATCATGTACTCCTTTTTAAAGTTTGGGGAAACTAACCCAATGGCGTCCTAAGGCAATTCGGAAGGGGGGATATATAAATGTCACTATATATTTTTGCCGCTTCGATTTCTGTTTTAGATGCTTATAATTGATGTGTATACATAAGAAAATAAATGATGGCAGTTTTGTATTTGTGCAGTGGCGTGCTCACGAGGGGAAGGAGAGGGGAATTGAGCCTTGTCTTTTGATATCTTTATCTTTGCTTATTGATATATTTTGATATGTAGTGTCACGCCATGGGTCCACAATTCCCCTAATTGCATCCCTGGGACCGCCTATGCCCCAAAATACAATTGTGATCCATGCAGATGATATTGCATGAAATTACTCACTGCAAAATAACGTTCAGGGGCACTAAACACAATACGTGTGAACGGCGTCAAACTCATGCCCCCAAATTCCGTCTCTGGAGTCGCCCTTGGGAAAAAAGCAACGTGTGCAGTGTGCAAGGCATTGCTAAATCAGGTCACCAAGTTTCAAGTTGATATCTTTTGCTATGTAGTTACACGTTGTGGGTCCACAACTCCCCCTAATTGCATCCTCATCCCTGGAGCCGCCCATAACATTGGGCCATTCGATTGCGTCCCACCCCTGGTACCGCCTATGCCACAAAATACAATTGTGATCCATGCAGATGATATTACACGAGATATAGTCCACCGCGAAATAACGTTGTGTTACTAAACACCATGTGTGTGGACACATTCCCACCAAAACCCGTTCCTGGAGTCGCCTGTGGGCAACACAAAATATATTTAAAAAAATATCACAGAATGTGTGCAAAGAACAGCTAAGAAGGTTCACTGAGTTTAAAATTATAATCTTTCAGATTTCGATGAAATACCAGTTATCCAAGATGCCTCCCAAAATACGTCCCTGAAGGCGCCCATGCGCAATAAAAAAATAGTGAAATTTTCCAAATGGCTACAAAAAGCGGTAAGGAAAGGTGTGAAATTCGTAAGCTCGTATCTACAACGGTTAGATAATGGGAACTGACTCCCTTTGAAAGCCGAATCATGCTGAAAACCGAACCATGCCTCCAAAAAATCACGCCTGGAGCCGCCCCTGGTAAGCAGAAATTGTGAAATTATGCCAAAATGTGCCCAATGAAAATTTAGGAAAAGTCCAAAAGTTTGATGGCCGTATCTCTACTCGTTTGGGGGCAGGAGCGAAAACCCTTAAGGGGGGCAGTTTTAGCCCGTCCCCCCCGTCCCCACACTAATAGGGTTAACCCGCGCCGTGCCGGTGCTCGGCGCCACCTTCGCCGTGCCGGGAGGGGGGAGGGGGTGTTTACACGCCCCCCTCGAACTCGGCTCCTATGGGACTAGACAAAAACCGAAAAGACCGTTCGAAAGCTCGTCAAAAATAATTTTGAACCATGTCGGTCATTTTTTTTGGCTCAGGTCAATATTGAGGTCCCCAGGTCATCAAAGGTCAGATTTTCCAGTTTTAGGACTTCGTTTCGAACACCCCTAAATATCTTGGGAACTATGATAGCTAGGAACACACGGAAAAAGCAATCGATAACTCTTGAAAAATGCTATCGCACTTGGTGTCCTCAGATTTTATCTAAGGTCAATAGTTTAGGCCCCAGCCTCCAAGTTCAGAAGTCGTCAATTCCTGGAGCGGATCCAGAAAATCATCGATAGGGGGGGGGGGGGCGTCATCAATTGCAGTGGTGCCCCTACCTATACCCAAATCTGAAAACTCAACGGATTTGGTCCATTATATCTTGAGGGTGCCTCTATTTCAGCATATATTTGTTTAATTGACGAAACGTTGGCTATAGGTATTTGCAATATCAGTCGAACCCTTTCTATCATTTAAAGTGTCGTGGATGGTGCTAAAATATATAATTTGTACAATCAAGGGCGGCCCCAGACGGCTGATGAAGAATTGACCAAGACGGTAGTCGAGGTTCGTGACCAGGGGGTAGAATAGCACATCTCATGAAGGTGGTAGCCGTTTTTTTACTAGCAGTAAATATTATGTATGCGATAGCAGTGTATCATATTGCTTTGTATCTCCTGCGGACTTCAAAAATGTTCTTGAACTACAAAATAGGCAGGATTTTGCGAAGGGAGGGGCTTGAAGAAAATTTGTCACAAAAGCTGCACTTAAACTAAACTACCAATCACCAATGGTATTTACCCAAATGGACACCCATACAACTATTATTGCGCCGCGAAGCGGCACCAAAATTTGAGGTTTTGAGCGGGCTGGAGAACTAATTTTTGCTATTGGAACCAGGATGCAGGGTCAAAACGAGGAAATATGTCTGGAGCAAAAGGTGAGGTCAAAAGACATGTTGCCGTCTCCCCCCCCCCCATGTAAGGCCAAAGGTGGGGCCATGGCCCCCATGTCCTCCCCTCCCTGCGGCCGCCAGTGTTTACAGTCCATATTAGACCCTTTTGTACTGAAAAAGAACACTGATTTGCGCAGCGTAGCGGCGCGGATTGTTTTGCTTTATGTTTTGGTCTGGATAACTAGGGCCTAAAGAATCGAAAGGTTCTATGATCTATATATATATCAACCCAAGGGCACCAATGCAGCCCCTCAATGAGATTCTTCCACCGCAAAGATAGAAGGAATTTCGCCGCAGTGGCACAAAAATGTGATTTTTTTTTAACTTTTTGATCTCAAAATTATAACAGCTTGGGTGCAATTGCTTACCAGTTAAAATACGTTTCATGAATTTCCAGCCATGAACCACATTATAAAAAGCCCAAATGGCAGGCCCTATGGGTTCATTCACGACAAAAACGATAGTGAACAAACATCGTGACATCGAGGATTTATCAGGACGCACGTATGTAATATGTGCCGCGAAGCTGCGCGTTTTTTGTCTCTTGATTTTGCACCATTTCGCATAAAATATGTGGGCTTTCAAAAATGTGATGGGGTACCAGGGCATTGGTGCCCCGCCTCCCTATCCTCCTGGATTCCAAGGGAGGCACCAGGGCACGGTGCCCGGTGCCCCCCCCCCCCTCTTCCACCGCCTATGGAAACGAATCCCGACTCCCGAGGGTCCCTCGAGTCCGATACGTTGTTGCCTCTGGTATAAAGGCACGTTGGTGCCCCTCCATAGCCCAAGGGACGGGAGGCATGATTTTTTTGTGCTTAATTTAGAAATTCTAATTTAGTATCATTTCGCGAGAAAAAAAAAACAGCGACCAATGCTTCGTGATTGCATGGCGGCACCAGGCCATTGTTTCCCTCCTGGATTCAAGGAGGCACGGTGCCCCGGTGCCTCCCCTCGCCCCAAAGTGCCGCCTACCGTCACGGTGGTACTCCTGGTACGCCGGCGCGGTGGTGCTGCTGGTTCAAAGAACACTGAATAATTTGAGCCACGTAGCTGCGCGGATTCTTTTTTGTATAGATTGTCTGTTTTTTTGTTGTTGTTGTTGTTGAATGTTTTGCTTTATTGTTGGTGGTGCCCGTGGTGCCCCGGCGCAACGGCCGAAGGGGTACCTTCACAGCCAAGGTGTGTGTGTGTGGGGGGGGATCATGACCCCGTGACCCCCCGCCCTGGATCCGCCACTGATCAGTTGTCAAAAGGCTATTTTTTGGCAAAAGTTCTTCGCAAATAGCTTTGTACCTAATACAGATGAGGCAATAAACTTGACGCCATCGTGTTTGTCTCGACAAGGCGATTTAAATCATATCTCTGCTGATCAGGTCAGGTCAACTTAAGAATTTGACCTCAGGTCAAGGTCAAGTAGACCCAAGTAGGTCATTTTGCATATTGGGAGACGTGTCTCGACGAGACAAACACATTTGTGCCGGTTTCACTTCTCTATCTTTATTATGTCGAGTTATTGACAAAAAGTGTTGGTGACCTCGGATGACCTCAACTGACTCTGTAGGGACCACTGAACAAAACTTGCACCTGTATCATCAAGAATAACCTATCATAGCATTATCCAGAAGGAATTGGACTGATGTCATGGATATCCACGGAATAGGAAGCATTTGAATATGCCCTATTGACTTATAGTCACGGGAGGTCACGGTAGGTTATAGTCAGGGAGGTCACGAAATTGACCAGACATTAGGTCACCGATATACAAAAAAAAACGAGATATACGAATTGTAGGTACCTATGACCTTATGAAATCCTGCAAGTTTTAAACTAATCGGCCAGAAACTGTGGCTGTGGCCTGTGGTACGTTCGCAAACTTTTTTGGAGGTGGGGTCACGTGACCTGGCCTGGTGACCTGACCTAAGATGACTCGCGGTCAAGAACTTCACACAATGTGGGTAATTGATGCCCAAACAGCTGTGCCAAAAACGGCAGAGCTGCGCGCCGCCGTTGTTCCGCTATCCTCGAAAAACCTTAGGGGGCGTCTAAACGCCCCCCGCACGGCGCGGGTTAAAGGGAGTGTGCCTACTGTTTTGGAATGTCAAAAAAATATTTTTCATACGGTAAGTAGCTGTTGGTTTGATTGTTGTATATGATGAAATTCACATCTGGAGCCCCTTTAGTTGAATTTTCACTTATATTGTTTTTTGTTTATTTTTGTTTCGATATCTATAAAACGATCGCCACTATGGTGATGTTATGTAAAACGGCGCACATAAGACAATACAATTACGGTCACATCATGTAGATCATGTAGATAGAAAGACGAGTTTTGCACAGCACGTTCTTGCCACTGTGAACTTTATTATGTGCAAGTTTCGTAGCTCTAAATTGATATCTTCTTCAAAAAATGGCCATCGGCCATCATCGAAATGGCCATCATCGAAAAACATGATGGCCGTCCAGTTTCTGTTCGGCTGCTGCTATCAGCGTGCACGAGCTGTTTTGTTGAATTGCTATTGGCCGGCGCTAACAATATGCTAGCAGTTTAATCGATAGTTGCAGTGCTAGCGGTTAATCGATAGTTGTAGTAGTAGCGGAAGCCCTCTGGAGTCTACCCGATAACTTTTTGCTCCCAAGCAAATTCCAGGAGTCTTTGAATATCTCAGCAACTAGGGTGAATCTGGAGAAATGAAGTATTGGTTCAATTCAGAAAATTGTGTTCTATAGACCAGTGTCAATAACCCCAACTAAGCGATGTGAGTAGGCACACTCCCTTTAAGTAAAGACCAGTTCAACCCAGTTTATGCTAGTCATACTCGTCTTTAACCAGTCTAGTGATTCTTCTTCGGAAAATCGGCGTTTTATGATTGTCCGTGGTAATAAGATGAGGTAATTGTTTACCTCATCTTATTACCTTTACGGTATTAAGGACTCTTTACCAAGAACTAAAGCGTTTGATATCATCTGACAAGGTCTGGCCTTACAGGTCTTTGTACTTTGAAAAACCTTAGGTCGTAAGATAAGATCAGCCGTGAGCAGATATCCAGCCGGAAGGCGTTATAACATAACCGTCGTCCATTATCCACAACTCGCCTTGAAGTTGCCGCCAAAGTATTCCACGGTAAAATGACCAAAACATGACACTGCTGACTGTTCCCTATGGAAGGTATTACATGGCAATGGCAAAAAAAAAACATGGCAAAACAAATCGGAGAAAATGCTTGTTATTCAAAGTTACGGCTTCCTAGTCGAGCTCTGAAAAACAATGTCGATCTGACCAGGTCATATCAAGAATGACTTGGTGAAGAATGACTCTTGGTGACGTGTTCCGAGAACCCTTCCCAAAAATGTTTTTTTTTGCTCGTTTACATACTTTCGCAAATGTGTTTTGAAACACATCTGTGACTGCAACAAGAGAATATGACCCCGGCTTTCAAGTGTGAATAGAGATGCAATGAGTCCAGGAATCCGAATGACTACAATTTACTGAGTGAAGATCAAGCAGAATCAAACTGGGTATGGTTGCAATATATTCAGGATGATTACCGAGTGAGCGCAAAGCGCCCGTGAGGTTTCTCGTCAACTTCTAGACAAATTTACATTTGACCCGGCCCGAACCGGCCATACAGACCTTTTTCGGAAGCTAATAACTTTGCAACCACTGCTCCGATTGAGATCAGATTTTCACCATCGGATAGGACCATCAAATCAATTTTGATTTTAGTATGGTGCGTTCTGATAGGAGTGGTACCACAGCGCGTGGCACACGCAAACGTCGAAATGAACCAAAATCATTCTTGATCAAAAATGGTATTATTAATCTAAGCATTCGTTTTGTATACGCTGAAGCATGCAACGCTCGGGACGTACTCCCTTTTGGCGGATTCGAGAAAGGAGATCATGAACAATTTAATGAAACTTAATTTTTATGTTGGCATGCATGGAGGCCTGGCAATTGTTATGGAGGACTAAAAGGACTGTGTGTTACTACCACGTGTGCTCCCGTACCGTTTCATATTTCAAACCTGTTCTAGCTTTGCCAGAGCTCGCCCGCTCGGTCATCGCCCGAAAAAGGCGTTTTACTGGTTATGAAAAATAAGCCACATAGAGGCTCACAAAAATGACACATTTTATTTTGTCATTAGTCTTGAACGAATGCCATCAGCACGGTGATTTTTACACCAAAATTTTCATTGTTTTGTGGAGATGTATTATGTGATTGTTAGGAACGCACGGCTGTATATCTCCATTCTATACAACACACGATCGAAAAAGGCTACGTTTCGGCTGAGGCACAGCTTTGCCCTCCGCCTGACACCCTGCCCTAATCGCTAACCCCACGGCGGTGATGGGCGATGGCCCACACTGCAGCTTCACGCTTTTCGTTTCAGCTGCTTCTGCGTTTGGGAGTTCTTCCTGCATACCTGTTCCTCCAGGTATCCCCCACAGGAAGTAACCAGGGGCTCAGATCCCGAGAGCTCACGGGACAGGGATGCGGGGTGTTCCACGAGATGGCACGCATCCCGAAATGGTCGCGGTCGCGAATGAGAAGCAGACTTTTTGTCGGGCTATGAGCAATGGCGGCGCCACCATGGGGGGCAGGGGTGGCAGACTGCCACCCCTGCCGTGACACTGGGGTGGCATTGCCACCCCTATAATTTAGGCCACCGTCAAAATGTTACCGGTGCTGTTTTGTCAATTGTGGATTCCGACCGCTGTAAACATATATGGAACAGTTCCCTTCGTCGACCAATGGAAATTTTAGTCACGTTAGTCTATAGTGCTATTCAAACTATTATATCTAGTCATGACCATAATATTCGCCAATTTGACCGAAACTTTCGCTCTGTATCGGGTAATATGAATTGACTTATCTAACTGAGAGCACGCCAATGCAACAGCTGTACCGGCGCCACTGCACTGGGCGGCAACGGGCAGAGCAGGGCTAAGCAGGGCGGGGCAGAGTAGGGCGGGACAGGACAGGGAGGGACATGACAAGACGGGACAGAGGCGTGGCAGAGGCGGGGCAGAGGCGGGGCATAGGCGGGGCAGAGGCGGGGCAGAGGTGGGGCAGAGGCGGGGCAGAGGCAAGACAGGGCAGGATATGACAGGATATGGTGGGACAGGGCAGGGCAGGGCAGGGCAGGGCAGGGCAGGGCAGGGCAGGGCAGGGCAGGGCAGGGCAGGGCAGGGCAAGGCAGGGCAAAGCAAGACAGAGGTGGAGCAGGGCAAGACAGATGGTGCATAGCAGGGCAGTGGAGAGGCATGGAACGACAGGACAGAGGCGGGAAGAGCAGGGCAGACGCGTAATATTTTAATAAAAGAAGAAAAAAAATGTTAACCCGTACACAGCCGGGGTTCGCGACAGCCACAGACTGCCGGGATGGGGCGGATAGCTGCCCCATAAGATCTAAAAACACACACGGTGTAGGGATAAGCGGACAACGACGTTATATAACTCGAGACAAGCTCTATCGAAAGTATACCGGCCATTTCTTAGGCCGGTCAATATTGAGGTCACCAGAGTTCATCAAAAGTCAAATTTCGCCTATATATGGGTGTCTTTAACAAAACCGTATATATCTCGATAACTCAAAGAGTTAGCGACACACGTCATGTGTCGCCACACACGTGTGTATAATTTCATCTAATCACGCGGTGCCGAGGAATTCTGTAAGACGAAACGCGTCCACCGGGTGGTGTGTTTGCTGTTCCTATGTCTTTATATGTCATAATTGTACAAATAAGCCACCTTCTCGCGTTCCCACACCCCCTTCCCGCTCTGTAGAGGTCCAGCCTGGTGGCGGCTCTGATTCGCTTAAAGCAACACAATTGTCGATACCACGCGAATATTCATCAATACGATGCATGTATGTAGTGCACCCCTGGGTACGGCCATGACTCATTAACGTTGTTTGAAAAACGTTTACCTAAAAGCGGCAGCTAGCGTCAGCTAAAAAAAGTATTGTACACAAAGCACGTCTACTTGATCGTATGGAACACGTAGAGCGCAGAGCTAGACGAAGTTTCATGGACTTGTATCTCCCTATCGTTGATTGGCTCGTACATATGGAACCCCTGGTTCCCTTGATCTGGTTCCCTTGATTGTGCAAACCTCTACAAATCTGCTACTCAAAAAGTCTATGGTCCGGTCGACTTCTTCTGACGATACGTATATGAAGTGCACGCATGAAATCATTAACTAAGTGTGACTACAAAGGAAGCCAAGTGAGAAAATGTATCGTAAAAAGATAATAAAACAAACAGCATCAGAGGTTTTTCATTTGATTTGATTTTGATGATGTATCTATCAGCATCAGCGAAGGACGCGTATACACGACCAATTTCTAATCAGGCATTGTCTAATCAGGCAGGCAATCAGGCATCAGACGATGGATTTCATACTATTTTGTTGAGAGACGAAAACATGCAGCATAGCGAGCCTTTCATTTAAATCCACCAGTTGCAGCGCTCAATTTGAAGAGTATTTTGAAGTTCTGCAAATAAGGTGACCAAAATACCTTATTGATTATGACCAACTAACGTGACTCAACAGTGTCAACATGATGGTTTCTCTATGTGCAAAACACTAACAATATCCAGTGACTATCTTCAGTGCCCGCATAAGTATTGCTATAACCATCACAGCCACGCTAACCTGTCAGAGAAGTTGTGCAGAAGTGGAACACATGTCCCTTACGGTCATGTGTAATTTGTGTTTTTGAGTCGACTCAAGTAGTCTGACTCAACAGCCGAAGAACTGACTCGACTCTTGACTCAAGTGATGTATTAAATAAAATTGAATCGACTCGACTCCAAAATATATTTCGACTCAATTTCACTCATTACAAGTTGAATTCTTACTTGATGTTGACCGGGGTGTGTGGAGGGGGTGGGGTCGAGTATCATCAGAGTCGCATTTTATCTAGTGTAAACTGTAAACTGGTTTGCTGTGGGGGAGGGGGGAGGGGAGGGGAGGCGTGGCCCCAGTGACCCCCCCCCCCCCCCTGGCTATGCTCCTGGTGTAACAAACTAAAAAATTGACTGAAAGATTGTGTGCAAATTTGGTGTGTGATTAGGGACCCCTCGGCCGCCAATTTTTCACAAGTCAGGGATGGGGTGCCTCTGCACGTGCGCACGTGCACACCCCTATTCTATATCTCAGGAACGGCTGAGCCGATTGTGTTCAAATTTGGTGTGTGGTTAGGGACCTCTCAGCCCCCACTTTCCCACGAGTCAAAGGTGGGTGCCTCTGCACGTGTGCACCCTTTTTTGTATCGCAGAAACGACTTGCCCGATCAAGTTGAAATTCCCCATAGGTTTCCTTCGCGCTCGATCGTTCATCGCTAACTACGGCGCCTTACAGGTAATAAGCATTTAAATGTCTCTAACCGAAGTTTATTTTTCAATTTGAAAACGCATAAGCGTTCCACTCATGGCACTTAAATGCTTTTCCTGCTAATTCTTGATTATATATATATATATATATATATAT
Source organism: Chirona hameri (assembly GCA_036785665.1). Taxonomy (NCBI): domain Eukaryota; kingdom Metazoa; phylum Arthropoda; class Thecostraca; order Balanomorpha; family Balanidae; genus Chirona; species Chirona hameri. The sequence goes on from JAXIVJ010002531.1 coordinate 99,813, forward strand.
ATATATATATATATATATATATATATATATATATATATCTATCTATCTATCTATCTATCTATCTATCTATCTATCTATCTATCTATATATCTATCTATCTATCTATCTATCTATCTATCTATCTATCTATCTATCTATCTATCTATCTATCTATCTATCTATCTATCTATCTATCTATCTATCTATCTATCTATCTATCTATCTATCTATCTATCTATCTATCTATCTATCTATCTATCTATCTATCTATCTATCTATCTATCTATCTATCTATCTATCTATCTATCTATCTATCTATCTATCTATCTATCTATCTATCTATCTATCTATCTATCTATCTATCTATCTATCTATCTATCTATCTATCTATCTATCTATCTATCTATCTATCTATCTATCTATCTATCTATCTATCTATCTATCTATCTATCTATCTATCTATCTATCTATCTATCTATCTATCTATCTATCTATCTATCTATCTATCTATCTATCTATCTATCTATCTATCTATCTATCTATCTATCTATCTATCTATCTATCTATCTATCTATCTATCTATCTATCTATCTATCTATCTATCTATCTATCTATCTATCTATCTATCTATCTATCTATCTATCTATCTATCTATCTATCTATCTATCTATCTATCTATCTATCTATCTATCTATCTATCTATCTATCTATCTATCTATCTATCTATCTATCTATCTATCTATCTATCTATCTATCTATCTATCTATCTATCTATCTATCTATCTATCTATCTATCTATCTATCTATCTATCTATCTATCTATCTATCTATCTATCTATCTATCTATCTATCTATCTATCTATCTATCTATCTATCTATCTATCTATCTATCTATCTATCTATCTATCTATCTATCTATCTATCTATCTATCTATCTATCTATCTATCTATCTATATATATATATATATATATATATATATATATATATATATATATATATATATATATATATATATATATATATATATATATATATATATATATATATATATATATATATATATATATATATATATATATATATATATATATATATATATATATATATATATATATATATATATATATATATATATATATATATATATATATATATATATATATATATATATATATATATATATATATATATATATATATATATATATAAATATATATATATATATATATATATATATATATATATATATATATATATATATATATATATATATATATATATATATATATACATACATACATACATACATACATACATACATACATACATACATACATACATACATACATACATACATACATACATACATACATACATACATACATGCATGCATGCATGCATGCATGCATGCATGCATGCATGCATGCATGCATGCATGCATGCATGCATGCATGCATGCATGCATGCATGCATACATACATACATACATACATACATACATACATACATACATACATACATACATACATACATACATACATACATACATACATACATACATACATACATACATACATACATACATACATACATACATACATACATACATACATACATACATACATACATACATACATACATACATACATACATACATACATACATACATACATACATACATACATACATACATACATACATACATACATACATACATACATACATACATACATACATACATACATACATACATACATACATACATACATACATACATACATACATACATACATACATACATACATACATACATACATACATACATACATACATACATACATACATACATACATACATACATACATACATACATACATACATACATACATACATACATACATACATACATACATACATACATACATACATACATACATACATACATACATACATACATACATACATACATACATACATACATACATACATACATACATACATACATACATACATACATACATACATACATACATACATACATACATACATACATACATACATACATACATACATACATACATACATACATACATACATACATACATACATACATACATACATACATACATACATACATACATACATACATACATACATACATACATACATACATACATACATACATACATACATACATACATACATACATACATACATACATACATACATACATACATACATACATACATACATACATACATACATACATACATACATACATACATACATACATACATACATACATACATACATACATACATACATACATACATACATACATACATACATACATACATACATACATACATACATACATACATACATACATACATACATACATACATACATACATACATAGATAGATAGATAGATAGATAGATAGATAGATAGATAGATAGATAGATAGATAGATAGATAGATAGATAGATAGATAGATAGATAGATAGATAGATAGATAGATAGATAGATAGATAGATAGATAGATAGATAGATAGATAGATAGATAGATAGATAGATAGATAGATAGATAGATAGATAGATAGATAGATAGATAGATAGATAGATAGATAGATAGATAGATAGATAGATAGATAGATAGATAGATAGATAGATAGATAGATAGATAGATAGATAGATAGATAGATAGATAGATAGATAGATAGATAGATAGATAGATAGATAGATAGATAGATAGATAGATAGATAGATAGATAGATAGATAGATAGATAGATAGATAGATAGATAGATAGATAGATAGATAGATAGATAGATAGATAGATAGATAGATAGATAGATAGATAGATAGATAGATAGATAGATAGATAGATAGATAGATAGATAGATAGATAGATAGATAGATAGATAGATAGATAGATAGATAGATAGATAGATAGATAGATAGATAGATAGATAGATAGATAGATAGATAGATAGATAGATAGATAGATAGATAGATAGATAGATAGATAGATAGATAGATAGATAGATAGATAGATAGATAGATAGATAGATAGATAGATAGATAGATAGATAGATAGATAGATAGATAGATAGATAGATAGATAGATAGATAGATAGATAGATAGATAGATAGATAGATAGATAGATAGATAGATAGATAGATAGATAGATAGATAGATAGATAGATAGATAGATAGATAGATAGATAGATAGATAGATAGATAGATAGATAGATAGATAGATAGATAGATAGATAGATAGATAGATAGATAGATAGATAGATAGATAGATAGATAGATAGATAGATAGATAGATAGATAGATAGATAGATAGATAGATAGATAGATAGATAGATAGATAGATAGATAGATAGATAGATAGATAGATAGATAGATAGATAGATAGATAGATAGATAGATAGATAGATAGATAGATAGATAGATAGATAGATAGATAGATAGATAGATAGATAGATAGATAGATAGATAGATAGATAGATAGATAGATAGATAGATAGATAGATAGATAGATAGATAGATAGATAGATAGATAGATAGATAGATAGATAGATAGATAGATAGATAGATAGATAGATAGATAGATAGATAGATAGATAGATAGATAGATAGATAGATAGATAGATAGATAGATAGATAGATAGATAGATAGATAGATAGATAGATAGATAGATAGATAGATAGATAGATAGATAGATAGATAGATAGATAGATAGATAGATAGATAGATAGATAGATAGATAGATAGATAGATAGATAGATAGATAGATAGATAGATAGATAGATAGATAGATAGATAGATAGATAGATAGATAGATAGATAGATAGATAGATAGATAGATAGATAGATAGATAGATAGATAGATAGATAGATAGATAGATAGATAGATAGATAGATAGATAGATAGATAGATAGATAGATAGATAGATAGATAGATAGATAGATAGATAGATAGATAGATAGATAGATAGATAGATAGATAGATAGATAGATAGATAGATAGATAGATAGATAGATAGATAGATAGATAGATAGATAGATAGATAGATAGATAGATAGATAGATAGATAGATAGATAGATAGATAGATAGATAGATAGATAGATAGATAGATAGATAGATAGATAGATAGATAGATAGATAGATAGATAGATAGATAGATAGATAGATAGATAGATAGATAGATAGATAGATAGATAGATAGATAGATAGATAGATAGATAGATAGATAGATAGATAGATAGATAGATAGATAGATAGATAGATAGATAGATAGATAGATAGATAGATAGATAGATAGATAGATAGATAGATAGATAGATAGATAGATAGATAGATAGATAGATAGATAGATAGATAGATAGATAGATAGATAGATAGATAGATAGATAGATAGATAGATAGATAGATAGATAGATAGATAGATAGATAGATAGATAGATAGATAGATAGATAGATAGATAGATAGATCGATAGATCGATAGATCGATAGATCGATAGATCGATAGATCGATAGATCGATAGATCGATAGATCGATAGATCGATAGATCGATAGATCGATAGATCGATAGATCGATAGATCGATAGATCGATAGATCGATAGATCGATAGATCGATAGATCGATAGATCGATAGATCGATAGATCGATAGATCGATCGATAGATCGATAGATCGATAGATCGATAGATCGATAGATCGATAGATCGATAGATCGATAGATCGATAGATCGATAGATCGATAGATCGATAGATCGATAGATCGATAGATCGATAGATCGATAGATCGATAGATCGATAGATCGATAGATCGATAGATCGATAGATCGATAGATCGATAGATCGATAGATCGATAGATCGATAGATCGATAGATCGATAGATCGATAGATCGATAGATCGATAGATCGATAGATCGATAGATCGATAGATCGATAGATCGATAGATCGATAGATCGATAGATCGATAGATCGATAGATCGATAGATCGATAGATCGATAGATCGATAGATCGATAGATCGATAGATCGATAGATCGATAGATCGATAGATCGATAGATCGATAGATCGATAGATCGATAGATCGATAGATCGATAGATCGATAGATCGATAGATCGATAGATCGATAGATCGATAGATCGATAGATCGATAGATCGATAGATCGATAG
>JAXIVJ010002532.1:0-100000 GCA_036785665.1 Chirona hameri
ATATATATATATATATATATATATTATATATATATATATATATATATATATATATATATATATATATAATATATATATATATATATATATATAATATATATATATATATATATATATATATATATATATATATATATATATATATATATATATATATATATATATATATATATATATATATATATATATATATATATATATATATATATATATATATATATATATATATATATATATATATATATATATATATATAATATATATATATATATATATATATATATATATATATATATATATATATATATATATATATATATATATATATATATATATATATATATATATATTATATATATATATATATATATATATATATATATATATATATATATATATATATATATATATATATATATATATATATATATATATATATATATATATATATATATATATATATATATATATATATATAATTATATATATATATATATATATATATATATATATATATATATATATATATATATATATATATATATATATATATATATATATAGATAGATAGATAGATAGATAGATAGATAGATAGATAGATAGATAGATAGATAGATAGATAGATATATATATATATATATATATATATATATATATATATATATATATATATATATATATATATATATATATATATATATATATATATATATATATATATATATATATATATATATATATATATATATATATTTATATATATATATATATATATATATATATATATATATATATATATATATATATATATATATATATATATATATATATATATATATATATATATATATATATATATATATATATATATATATATATATATATATATATATATATATATATATATATATATATATATATATATATATATATATATATATCACCCACTCCACATCATGTCTTTCGCTTCGCGGATCCCAGATGAGTCCCTGAACAGGTCGGAAGGGCGTAGAAAAGGTCAGAGGGGTCCCTAGACGATCTGAAGGACCTTGGGCCTTTGAACAGTAAGAATACAGTTGTACAGGGAATCAAACTCAAAATTTTCGCGCCACTCCGCGGCGCAATTTAACTACAAATTCAATTATATGCGGGTTAGGAAAAAATCGGTCAGTTTCTCGGCGCATTTATGTGTTATGTTGCTACTTTCCTATATTATTGGGTAAAATAGTTCATTTTAGCACCTTTTCCCCGCACTTTTAAACGCACAACATAGCAATTTTAGAGGTCCGCACCATACGCAATGCGACGCATTGATGAGAAAGCAACCCAGGGCATAATACACAAATTCTTCGCACCGCTCCGCGGCGCAATTTGTTTAAGAGTTCCAGGTCTTGAGCTTAAAAAATATTCCAAGTTGATATAGCTGATTCCAAATTCGTGTCGCTGTTTCCAAAGTTGATGTGGCAGTTCGCTAACTCCAGCTCCTAAACGTTGGTATGGCCCATGCCATACCTGCCATACTGCATTTTCCAGCCTTGTAACGTGCCTTTTCATGCGTTATTTTTTTCTTTGTTGGGGGGGGGGGGGCTTTCAACGCTTGGGAAGGGGCCCTTTCAACGCTCGGGAAGGGCCCTTTCGAGGCGCCGCCCCCCCCCCCCCCCCCCCCGCCCCTGGACGAAATCCTGGCTACGTGCCTGATCATGCGTATCTTCGGAATAGGAAGGATTTGAATATTTCCATTGACTTATAATAGGGGTGAAATTGACCCGACCTTAGGTCACCGATATACAAAACCGAGATTAACAAATTGTAGGTACCTATGACCTTATGAAGTCCTACAAGTTTGAAACCCATCGGCCTAAAACTGTGACTGTGGTACGACCGCAAACTTTGGAGGTGGGGTCATCACGTGACCTGGTCTGGTGACCTGACCTGAGATGACTCGAAATCAAGAATTGCACACAATGTGAATAGTAGAGATCCGAACAGGTATGCTAAAAACGGCTGCGCTGTGCGAGGCCGTTTTTCCGCTATCCTCGAAAAACCTTAGGGATGGTCGGATTTCGCCCCCACCCTCCAGGGCGCGTGTTAAATGAAGAAATTAAGGCATGTATAACGAAGTAGAATATTATGATAAAGATAAACCAAAATATATAAATTATAATTTGTATACACAAAGCTTTCGGCCACATGAGCCTTCAACAAGAGCCTACTATTAACACAGTGGCTCATGTGACACAGTGGTTCATGTAGCCGAAAGCTTTTTGTATCTTTTTTGGTGTTTTTTTATAATCATATTCCAACTCGATTATTAACATAAGTCAATATTTACGCTGTGCAATAACTTCGAAGAAGTGCCAATAGTAAATGGTATGGGTTTCGGCTAGACAGTGTTTTAACTCCTCTAATGGGCACATTGCATTCAGGCCATCCAAGGCTAGCCCTGATCAGTATCGTGAATTACAGCCTTGTCCCTGCAGTTGGTTCATCTAAAACACTGCTGAAACGCTGACCGTTCGGTTTGGTGTTCCGAGCCGCCTCAGATTACGTCACGTCGCAACGTGGGTGGAGCCGCCTCAGATTACGTCACCAGTTCGGTGTTCCGAGCCGCCTCAGATTACGTCACCAGTTCGGTGTTCCAAGCCGCCTCAGATTACGTCACGTCGTAACGTGGGTGGAGCCGCCTCAGATTACGTCACCAGTTCGGTGTTCCGAGCCGCCTCAGATTACGTCACGTCGTAACGTGGGTGGAGCCGCCTCAGATTACGTCACGTCGTAACGTGGGTGGAGCCGCCTCAGATTACGTCACGTCGTAACGTGGGTGGAGCCGCCTCAGATTACGTCACGTCGTAACGTGGGTGGAGCCGCCTCAGATTACGTCACCAGTTCGGTGTTCCGAGCCGCCTCAGATTACGTCACCAGTTCGGTGCTCCGAGCCGCCTCAGATTACGTCACGTCGTAACGTGGGTGGAGCCGCCTCAGATTACGTCACGTCGTAACGTGGGTGGAGCCGCCTCAGATTACGTCACGTCGTAACGTGGGTGGAGCCGCCTCAGATTACGTCACGTCGTAACGTGGGTGGAGCCGCCTCAGATTACGTCACGTCGTAACGTGGGTGGAGCCGCCTCAGATTACGTCACGTCGTAACGTGGGTGGAGCCGCCTCAGATTACGTCACGTCGTAACGTGGGTGGAGTCGTCGCCGCGGAGGTGCACAGGCGTTCGCACCGTAAGGCAGCAGTGCACACCGTAAGCAGCGGCCGTTCTTACATATAACAGCCCGGTGTGCATTTGCATGATCATCACAGGTAATAATTCGACTCACCAGAGTTTTCAAGGTGAGCGGAAACGGCAGCGGCGCAGGCTAACATTAGCAGCAGCAGCAGCGCCGCCAGCATCGTGATGTCAGGCGACGGAGAGGCCGACCAGGTGCTGCCAGATGACGGACCAGGTGCTGCCAGATGATGGACCAGGTGCTGCCAGATCACGGACCAGGTGCTGCCAGATCACGGACCAGGTGCTGCCAGATTACGGAGAAATAGACGAGGCGTTGTCAGACGGCGGGGAGAAGGGTCGACACAGCCGACACAGCCGAAATGTGGGTGCGGCCGGCTGACCTCCGTCGACAGTCACCGCACCGTCACCGTAGAATATCGCTACACTGTCGCGCAGAGTATCACCACAGTGTCGCGCAGAGTATCACCACAGTGTCGCGCAGAGTATCACCAGTGTCGCAGAGTATCACCACAGTGACGCAGAGTATCACCACAGTGTCGCGCAGAGTATCACCACAGTGACGCAGAGTATCACCACAGTGTCGCGCAGAGTATCACCACAGTGACGCAGAGTATCACCACAGTGTCGCAGAGTATCACCACAGTGACGCAGAGTATCACCACAGTGTCGCGCAGAGTATCACCAGTGTCGCAGAGTATCACCACAGTGTCGCAGAGTATCACCACAGTGACGCAGAGTATCACCACAGTGTCGCGCAGAGTATCACCACAGTGACGCAGAGTATCACCACAGTGTCGCGCAGAGTATCACCACAGTGTCGCGCAGAGTATCACCACAGTGACGCAGAGTATCACCACAGTGTCGCGCAGAGTATCACCAGTGTCGCAGAGTATCACCACAGTGTCGCATAGTATCAACACAGTGACGCAGAGTATCAGCAGTATGGCTGTGTGTTGTCACGGTGTGGCTCCCTGTCTGGCTGAGGGTGACGGCCGGACGCGGCCAGCACTGTTCGTGTCTCAATCAACACAGCCTACTGCTCCTCTCACAGTAGTAGCCTTCATCTCAGGGAGACAGCAGGGCCCTCCATTCGCCTCCGCAGCAGTCTCCCATCTTCACTCATCTGCGTTACCGTCCAGCCACAGTCCTGCTGACACACTGACGGCTTGGTTCCCTCGCTGTTCAGTCACAGTCTGCCTGCTTGGTTCCCTCGCTGTTCAGTCACAGTCTGACTGCTTGGTTCCCTCGCTGTTCAGTCACATACTGACGGCTTGGTTCCCTCGCTGTTCAGTCACAGTCTGCCTGCTTGGTTCCCTCGTTGTTCAGTCACACACTGACGGCTTGGTTCCCTCGCTGTTCAGTCACAGTCTGCCTGCTTGGTTCCCTCGCTGTTCAGTCACACACTGACGGCTTGGTTCCCTCGCTGTTCAGTCACAGTCTGACGGCTTGGTTCCCTCGCTGTTCATTCACAGTCTGACTGCTTGGTTCCCTCGCTGTTCAGTCACATACTGACGGCTTGGTTCCCTCGCTGTTCAGTCACATACTGACGGCTTGGTTCCCTCGCTGTTCAGTCACAGACTGACGGCTTGGTTCCCTCGCTGTTCAGTCACAGACTGACTGCTTGGTTCCCTCGCTGTTCAGTCACAGACTGACGGCTTGGTTCCCTCGCTGTTCAGTCACAGACTGACGGCTTGGTTCCCTCGCTGTTCCATCCCAGCTGTTCTGTCTGCAACACAGGACACAGGGCGGAGTAAGCCGCTGTGGCGCTGTTCGCGTCAGGCACGACAGCAGGACCTGAGCCTGCACTGACAGACCGACAGTGGGCCGGCCCAGAGATCCCGGCCCACTGACTGACTACCGTCACCCATACCACACAGAATACCACACAGAATACCACACAGAATACCACACAGAATACCACACAGAATACCACACAGAATACCACACAGAATACCACACAGAATACCACACAGAATACCACACAGAATACCACACAGAATACCACACAGAATACCACACAGAATACCACACAGAATACCACACAGAATACCACACAGAATACCACACAGAATACCACACAGAATACCACACAGAATACCACACAGAATACCACACAGAATACCACACAGAATACCACACAGAATACCACACAGAATACCACACAGAATACCACACAGAATACCACACAGAATACCACACAGAATACCACACAGAATACCACACAGAATACCACACAGAATACCACAAAGAATACCACAAAGAATACCACACAGAATACCACACAGAACACCACACAGAATACCACACAGAATATCACACAGAATATCACACAGAATATCACACAGAATACCCCACAGAAAACCACACAGAATACCACACAGAATACCACACAGAATACCACACAGAATACCACACAGAATACCACACAGAATACCACACAGAATACCACACAGAATACCACACAGAATACCACACAGAATACCACACAGAATACCACACAGAATACCACACAGAATACCACACAGAATACCACACAGAATACCACACAGAATACCACACAGAATACCACACAGAATACCACACAGAATACCACACAGAATACCACACAGAATACCACACAGAATACCACACAGAATACCACACAGAATACCACACAGAATACCACACAGAATACCACACGGAATACCACACAGAATACCACACATAATACCACACAGAATCCTACACAGAATCCTACACAGAATACCACACAGAATACCACACATAATACCACACAGAATACCACACAGAATACCACACAGAATACCACACAGAATACCACACAGAATACCACACAGAATACCCCACATAATACCCCACAGAATACCCCACATAATACCCCACAGAATACCACACAGAATACCACACAGAATACCACACAGAATACCACACAGAATGGCGTGCCGTCCATACCGCACAGAATAGCGTGACATCCATACCACACAGAATAGCGTGCAATCTATACCGCAAATAATGGCGTGCCATCCATACCACACCGAATGGTGTGCCGTCCATACCACACAGAATGGCGTGCCATCCATACCACACAGAATGCCGTGCCATCCATACCACACAGAATGGCGTGGCATCCATACCACACAGAATGGCGTGCTATCCATACCACACAGAATGGCCTGCTATCCATACCACACAGAATGGCGTGCCCTCCATACCACACAGAATGGCGTGCCATCCATACCACACAGAATAGCGTGCCGTCCATACCACACAGAATACCACACAGAATGGAGTGCCATCCATACCACACAGAATAGCGTGCCGTCCATACCACACAGAATACCACACAGAATAGCGTGCCATCCACACCACACAGAATACCACACAGAATGGCGTGCCGTCCATACCACACAAAATGGCGTGCCGTCCATACCACACAAAATGGCGTGCCATCCATACCACACAGAATGGCGTGCCATCCATGCCACACAGAATACCACACATCATGGCGTGCCATCCATACCACACAGAATACCACACATAATGACGTGCCATCCATACCACACAGAATACCACAAAGAATGGCGTGCCGTCCATACCACACAGAATACCACACAGAATGGCGTGCCGTCCATACCATACAGAATACCACACAGAATGGCGTGCCATCCATACCACACAGAATACCACACAGAATGGCGTGCCGTCCATACCACACAAAATGGCGTGCCGTCCATACCACACAGAATGGCGTGCCATCCATACCATACGGAATGGCGTGCCATCCATACCACACGGCATGGCGTGCCATCCATACCACACAGAATGACGTGCCATCCATACCACAAAGAATAGCGTGCCATCCATACCACACAGAATGGCGTGCCATCCATACCACACAGAATGGCGTGCCGTCCATACCACACAGAATGGCGTGCCATCCATACCGCAAATAATGGCGTGCCATCCATACCACACAGAATACCGTACCATCCATACCACACAGAATAGCGTGCCATCCATACCACACAGAATAGCGTGCCATCCATACCGCAAATAATGGCGTGTCATCAATACCACACAGAATACCACACATAATGGCGTGCCGTCCATACCACACAGAATACCACACATAATGGCGTGCCATCCATACCACACAGAATACCACACATAATGGCGTGCCATCCATACCACACATAATACCACACATAATGGCGTGCCATCCATACCACATAGAATGGCGTGCCATCCATACTACAGAGAATGCCACACATAATGGCGTGCCATCCATACCACACAGAATACCACATATAATGGCATGCCATCTATACCACACAGAATACCACACAAAATGGCGTGCCATCCATACCACACAGAATGGCGTGCCATACGTACCACACATAATGGCGTGCCATCCATACCACACAGAATGGCGTGCCATCCATACCACACAGAATGGCGTGACATCTTTCCCACACAAAATGGCGTGCCATCCATACCACACAGAATGGCGTGCCAACCATACCACACAGAATGGCGTGCCATCCATACCACACAGAATGGCGTGACGTCCATACCACACAGAATGGCGTGCCATACATACCACACGGAATGGCGTGCCATCCATAACACACGGAATGGGGTACCGTCCATACCACACAGAATGGCGTGCCATCCATACCACACAGAATGGCGTGCCATACATACCACACCGAATGGCGTGCCATCCATCCATTCCACACAGAATGGCGTGCCGTCCATACCACACAGAAAACCACACAGAATGGCGTGCCATCCATACCACACAGAATGGCGTGCCATCCACTCCACACAGAATGGCGTGCCATCTTTCCCACACAAAATGGCGTGCCATCCATACCACACACAATAGCGTGCCATCCATACCACACCGAATGGCGTGCCATCCATACCACACAGAATACCACACATAATGGCGTGCCATCCTTTCCACACAAAATGGCGTGCCATCTTTCCCACACAAAATGGCGTACCATCCATACCACACACCATAGCGTGCCATCCATACCACACCGAATGGCGTGACGTCCATACCACACAGAATGGCGTGACGTCCATACCACACAGAATGGCGTGACGTCCATACCACACAGAATGGTGTGACGTCCATACCACAAAGAATGGCGTGCCATCCATACCACACGGAGTGGCGTGCAACCCATACCACACGGAATGGCGTACCGTCCATACCACACAGAATGGCGTGCCATCCAGACCACACAGAATGGCGTGCCATACATACCACACCGAATGGCGTGCCATCCATACCACACAGAATGGCGTGCCATCTTTACCACACAGAATGGAGTGTCATCCATACCACACAGAATGGCGTGCTGGCCATACCACACAGAATGGCATGACATCCATACCACACAGAATATCCCCCAGAATGGCGTGCCGTCCATACCACACAGAATACCACACATAATGGCGTGCCATCCATACCACACAGAAAACCAGACAGAATGGCGTACCATCCATACCACACAGAATACCACACAGAATGGCGTACCATCCTTACCACACAGAATACCACACAGAATGGCGTGCCGTCCATACCGCACAGAATACCACACAGAATATCACACAAGAATGGCGTGCCGTCCATACCCCATAGAATGGCGTGTCATCCATACCACACGGAATGGCGTGCCATCAATACCACACGGAATGAGGTACCGTCCATACCACACAGAATGGCGTGCCATACATACCACACCGAATGGCGTGCCATCCATACCACACAGAATAGCGTGCCATCCATACCACACAGAATGGCGTGCCATCCATCCCACACAGAATGGCGTGCCGTCCATACCACACAAAATGGCGTGCCATCCATACTGCAAATAATGGCGTGCCATCCATACCACACAGAATGGCGTGCCGTCATCCATACCACACAGAATAGCGTACCATCCATACCACACAGAATGACGTGCCATCCATACCGCAAATAATGGCGTGCCATCAATACCACACAGAATACCACACAGAATACCACACAGAATACCACACAGAATACCACACAGAATACCACACAGAATACCACACAGAATACCACACAGAATACCACACAGAATACCACACAGAATACCACACAGAATACCACACAGAATACCCACAGAATACCACACAGAATACCACACAGAATACCACACAGAATACCACACAGAATACCACACAGAATACCACACAGAATACCACACAGAATACCACACAGAATACCACACAGAATACCACACAGAATACCACACAGAATGGCGTGCCGTCCATACCGCACAGAATAGCGTGACATCCATACCACACAGAATAGCGTGCAATCTATACCGCAAATAATGGCGTGCCATCCATACCACACCGAATGGTGTGCCGTCCATACCACACAGAATGGCGTGCCATCCATACCACACAGAATGCCGTGCCATCCATACCACACAGAATGGCGTGGCATCCATACCACACAGAATGGCGTGCTATCCATACCACACAGAATGGCCTGCTATCCATACCACACAGAATGGCGTGCCCTCCATACCACACAGAATGGCGTGCCATCCATACCACACAGAATAGCGTGCCGTCCATACCACACAGAATACCACACAGAATGGCGTGCCATCCATACCACACAGAATAGCGTGCCGTCCATACCACACAGAATACCACACAGAATGGCGTGCCATCCATACCACACAGAATACCACACAGAATGGCGTGCCGTCCATACCACACAAAATGGCGTGCCGTCCATACCACACAAAATGGCGTGCCATCCATACCACACAGAATGGCGTGCCATCCATGCCACACAGAATACCACACATCATGGCGTGCCATCCATACCACACAGAATACCACACATAATGACGTGCCATCCATACCACACAGAATACCACAAAGAATGGCGTGCCGTCCATACCACACAGAATACCACACAGAATGGCGTGCCGTCCATACCATACAGAATACCACACAGAATGGCGTGCCATCCATACCACACAGAATACCACACAGAATGGCGTGCCGTCCATACCACACAAAATGGCGTGCCGTCCATACCACACAGAATGGCGTGCCATCCATACCATACGGAATGGCGTGCCATCCATACCACACGGCATGGCGTGCCATCCATACCACACAGAATGACGTGCCATCCATACCACACAGAATAGCGTGCCATCCATACCACACAGAATGGCGTGCCATCCATACCACACAGAATGGCGTGCCGTCCATACCACACAGAATGGCGTGCCATCCATACCGCAAATAATGGCGTGCCATCCATACCCCACAGAATACCGTACCATCCATACCACACAGAATAGCGTGCCATCCATACCACACAGAATAGCGTGCCATCCATACCGCAAATAATGGCGTGTCATCAATACCACACAGAATACCACACATAATGGCGTGCCGTCCATACCACACAGAATACCACACATAATGGCGTGCCATCCATACCACACAGAATACCACACATAATGGCGTGCCATCCATACCACACATAATACCACACATAATGGCGTGCCATCCATACCACATAGAATGGCGTGCCATCCATACTACAGAGAATGTCACACATAATGGCGTGCCATCCATACCACACAGAATACCACATATAATGGCATGCCATCTATACCACACAGAATACCACACAAAATGGCGTGCCATCCATACCACACAGAATGGCGTGCCATACGTACCACACATAATGGCGTGCCATCCATACCACACAGAATGGCGTGCCATCCATACCACACAGAATGGCGTGACATCTTTCCCACACAAAATGGCGTGCCATCCATACCACACAGAATAGCGTGCCATCCATACCACACAGAATGGCGTGCCAACCATACCACACAGAATGGCGTGCCATCCATACCACACAGAATGGCGTGACGTCCATACCACACAGAATGGCGTGCCATACATACCACACGGAATGGCGTGCCATCCATACCACACGGAATGGGGTACCGTCCATACCACACAGAATGGCGTGCCATCCATACCACACAGAATGGCGTGCCATACATACCACACCGAATGGCGTGCCATCCATCCATTCCACACAGAATGGCGTGCCGTCCATACCACACAGAAAACCACACAGAATGGCGTGCCATCCATACCACACAGAATGGCGTGCCATCCACTCCACACAGAATGGCGTGCCATCTTTCCCACACAAAATGGCGTGCCATCCATACCACACACAATAGCGTGCCATCCATACCACACCGAATGGCGTGCCATCCATACCACACAGAATACCACACATAATGGCGTGCCATCCTTTCCACACAAAATGGCGTGCCATCTTTCCCACACAAAATGGCGTACCATCCATACCACACACCATAGCGTGCCATCCATACCACACCGAATGGCGTGACGTCCATACCACACAGAATGGCGTGACGTCCATACCACACAGAATGGCGTGACGTCCATACCACACAGAATGGTGTGACGTCCATACCACAAAGAATGGCGTGCCATCCATACCACACGGAGTGGCGTGCCACCCATACCACACGGAATGGCGTACCGTCCATACCACACAGAATGGCGTGCCATCCAGACCACACAGAATGGCGTGCCATACATACCACACCGAATGGCGTGCCATCCATACCACACAGAATGGCGTGCCATCTTTACCACACAGAATGGAGTGTCATCCATACCACACAGAATGGCGTGCTGTCCATACCACACAGAATGGCATGACATCCATACCACACAGAATATCCCCCAGAATGGCGTGCCGTCCATACCACACAGAATACCACACATAATGGCGTGCCATCCATACCACACAGAAAACCAGACAGAATGGCGTGCCATCCATACCACACAGAATACCACACAGAATGGCGTACCATCCTTACCACACAGAATACCACACAGAATGGCGTGCCGTCCATACCGCACAGAATACCACACAGAATATCACACAAGAATGGCGTGCCGTCCATACCCCATAGAATGGCGTGTCATCAATACCACACGGAATGAGGTACCGTCCATACCACACAGAATGGCGTGCCATACATACCACACCGAATGGCGTGCCATCCATACCACACAGAATAGCGTGCCATCCATACCACACAGAATGGCGTGCCATCCATCCCACACAGAATGGCGTGCCGTCCATACCACACAGAATGGCGTGCCATCCATACTGCAAATAATGGCGTGCCATCCATACCACACAGAATGGCGTGCCGTCATCCATACCACACAGAATAGCGTACCATCCATACCACACAGAATGACGTGCCATCCATACCGCAAATAATGGCGTGCCATCAATACCACACAGAATACCACACAGAATACCACACAGAATACCACACAGAATACCACACAGAATACCACACAGAATACCACACAGAATACCACACAGAATACCACACAGAATACCACACAGAATACCCACAGAATACCACACAGAATACCACACAGAATACCACACAGAATACCACACAGAATACCACACAGAATACCACACAGAATACCACACAGAATACCACACAGAATACCACACAGAATACCACACAGAATACCACACAGAATACCACACAGAATACCACACAGAATACCACACAGAATACCACACAGAATACCACACAGAATACCACACAGAATACCACACAGAATACCACACAGAATACCACACAGAATACCACACAGAATACCACACAGAATACCACACAGAATACCACACAGAATACCACACAGAATACCACACAGAATACCACACAGAATACCACACAGAATACCACACAGAATACCACACAGAATACCACACAGAATACCATACAGAATACCACACAGAATACCACACAGAATACCACACAGAATACCACACAGAATACCACACAGAATACCACACAGAATACCACACAGAATACCACACAGAATACCACACAGAATACCACACAGAATACCACACAGAATACCACACAGAATACCACACAAGAATACCACACAGAATACCACACAGAATACCACACAGAATACCACACAGAATACCACACAGAATACCACACAGAATACCACACAGAATACCACACAGAATACCACACAGAATACCAGACAGAATACCACACAGAATACCACACAGAATACCACACAGAATACCACACAGAATACCACACAGAATACCACACAGAATACCACACAGAATACCACACAGAATACCACACAGAATACCACACAGAATACCACACAGAATACCACACAGAATACCACACAGAATACCACACAGAATACCACACAGAATACCACACAGAATACCACACAGAATACCACACAGAATACCACACAGAATACCACACAGAATACCTCACAGAATACCACACAGAATACCACACAGAATCCTACACAGAATCCTACACAGAATACCACACGGAATACCACACAGAATACCACACGGAATACCACACAGAATACCACACAGAATACCACACAGAATACCACACAGAATACCACACAGAATACCCCACATAATACCCCACAGAATACCCTACAGAATACCCCACAGAATACCCCACATAATACCCCACAGAATACCACACAGAATACCACACAGAATACCACACAGAATACCACACAGAATACCACACAGAATACCACACAGAATACCACACAGAATACCACACAGAATGGCGTGCCGTCCATACCGCACAGAATAGCGTGACATCCATACCACACAGAATAGCGTGCAATCCATACCGCAAAGAATGGCGTGCCATCCATACCACAACGAATGGTGTGCCGTCCATACCACACAGAATGGCGTGCCATCCATACCACACAGAATGGCGTGCCATCCATACCACACAGAATGGCGTGGCATCCATACCACACAGAATGGCCTGCTATCCATACCACACAGAATGGCGTGCCCTCCATACCACACAGAATGGCGTGCCATCCATACCACACAGAATAGCGTGCCGTCCATACCACACAGAATACCACACAGAATGGCGTGCCATCCATACCACACAGAATAGCGTGCCGTCCATACCACACAGAATACCACACAGAATGGCGTGCCATCCATACCACACAGAATACCACACAGAATGGCGTGCCGTCCATACCACACAAAATGGCGTGCCGTCCATACCACACAAAATGGCGTGCCATCCATACCACACAGAATGGCGTGCCATCCATGCCACACAGAATACCACACATCATGGCGTGCCATCCATACCACACAGAATGGCGTGCCGTCCATACCACACAGAATACCACACATAATGGCGTGCCATCCATACCACACAGAATACCACACATAATGGCGTGCCATCCATACCACACATAACACCACACATAATAGCGTGCCATCCATACCACATAGAATGGCGTGCCATCCATACTACAGAAAATGCCACACATAATGGCGTGCCATCCATAACACACAGAATACCACATATAATGGCATGCCATCTATACCACACAGAATACCACACAGAATGGCGTGCCATCCATACCACACAGAATGGCGTGCCATACGTACCACACAGAATGACGTGCCATCCATACCACACAGAATGGCGTGCCATCCATACCACACAGAATGGCGTGCCATCTTTCCCACACAAAATGGCGTGCCATCCATACCACACAGAATAGCGTGCCATCCATACCACACATAATGGCGTGCCATCCATACCACACAGAATGGCGTGACGTCCATACCACACAGAATGGCGTGCCATACATACCACACGGAATGGCGTGCCATCCATACCACACGGCATGGGGTACCGTCCATACCACACAGAATGGCGTGTCATCCATACAACACAGAATGGCGTGCCATACATACCACACCGAATGGCGTGCCATCCATCCATTCCACACAGAATGGCGTGCCGTCCATACCACACAGAAAACCACACAGAATGGCGTGCCATCCATACCGCACAGAATAGCGTGCCATCCATTCCACACAGAATGGCGTGCCATCTTTCCCACACAAAATGGCGTGCCATCCATACCACACACAATAGCGTGCCATCCATACCACACCGAATGGCGTGCCATCCATACCACACAGAATACCACACATAATGGCGTGCCATCCATTCCACGCAGAATGGCGTGCCATCTTTCCCACACAAAATGGCGTGCCATCCATACCACACACAATAGCGTGCCATCCATACCACACCGAATGGCGTGACGTCCATACCACACAGAATGGCGTGACGTCCATACCACACAGAATGGCGTGACGTCCATACCACACAGAATGGTGTGACGTCCATACCACAAAGAATGGCGTGCCATCCATACCACACGGAGTGGCGTGCAACCCATACCACACGGAATGGCATACCGTCCATACCACACAGAATGGCGTGCCATCCATACCACACAGAATGGCGTGCCATACATACCACACCGAATGGCGTGCCATCCATACCACACAGAATGGCGTGCCATCTTTACCACACAGAATGGAGTGTCATCCATACCACACAGAATGGCGTTATGTCCATACCACAAAGAATGGCATGACATCCATACCACACAGAATGGCATGACATCCATACCACACAGAATATCACACAGAATGGCGTGCCGTCCATACCACACAGAATACCACACAGAATGGCGTGCCATCCATACCAAACGGAAAAACCAGACAGAATGGCGTGCCATCCATACCACACAGAATACCACACAGAATATCACACAAGAATGGCGTGCCGTCCATACCACATAGAATGGCGTGCCATCCATACCACACGGAATGGCGTGCCATCAATACCACACGGAATGGGGTACCGTCCATACCACACAGAATGGCCTGCCATACATACCACACCGAATGGCGTGCCATCCATACCACACAGAATACCACACAGAATACCACACAGAATACCACACAGAATACCACACAGAATACCACACAGAATACCACACAGAATACCACACAGAATACCACACAGAATACCACACAGAATACCACACAGAATACCACACAGAATATCACACAGAATACCACACAGAATACCACACATAATACCACACAGAATACCACACAGAATACCACACAGAATACCACACAGAATACCACACAGAATACCACACAGAATACCACACAGAATACCACACAGAATACCACACAGAATACCACACAGAATACCACACAGAATACCACACAGAATATCACACAGAATACCACACAGAATACCACACATAATACCACACAGAATACCACACAGAATACCACACAGAATACCACACAGAATACCACACAGAAATCCACACAGAATACCACACAGAATACCACACAGAATCCTACACAGAATCCTACACAGAATACCACACAGAATACCACACAGAATACCACACAGAATACCACACAGAATACCACACAGAATACCACACAGAATACCACACAGAATACCACACAGAATACCACACAGAATACCACACAGAATACCCCACATAATACCCCACAGAATACCCTACAGAATACCCAACAGAATACCCCACATAATACCCCACAGAATACCACACAGAATACCACACAGAATACCACACAGAATACCACACAGAATACCACACAGAATACCACACAGAATACCACACAGAATACCAAACAGAATACCACACAGAATACCACACAGAATGGCGTGCCGTCCATACCGCACAGAATAGCGTGACATCCATACCACACAGAATAGCGTGCAATCCATACCGCAAAGAATGGCGTGCCATCCATACCACACCGAATGGTGTGCCGTCCATACCACACAGATTGGCGTGCCATCCATACCACACAGAATGGCGTGCCATCCATACCACACATAATGGCGTGGCATCCATACCACACAGAATGGCCTGCTATCCATACCACACAGAATGGCGTGCCCTCCATACCACACAGAATGGCGTGCCATCCATACCACACAGAATAGCGTGCCGTCCATACCACACAGAATACCACACAGAATGGCGTGCCATCCATACCACACAGAATAGCGTGCCGTCCATAACACACATAATACCACACAGAATGGCGTGCCATCCATACCACACAGAATACCACACAGAATGGCGTGCCGTCCATACCACACAAAATGGCGTGCCGTCCATACCACACAAAATGGCGTGCCATCCATACCACACAGAATGGCGTGCCATCTATGCCACACAGAATACCACACATCATGGCGTGCCATCCATACCACACAGAATGGCGTGCCGTCCATACCACACAGAATACCACACATAATGACGTGCCATCCATACCACACAGAATACCACACAGAATGGCGTGCCGTCCATACCACACAGAATACCACACAGAATGGCGTGCCGTCCATACCACACAGAATACCACACAGAATGGCGTGCCATCCATACCACACAGAATACCACACAGAATGGCGTGCCGTCCATACCACACAAAATGGCGTGCCGTCCATACCACAAAGAATGGCGTGCCATCCATACCATACGGAATGGCGTGCCATCCTTACCACACGGCATGGCGTGCCATCCATACCACACAAAATGACGTGCCATCCATACCACACAGAATAGCGTGCCATCCATACCACACAGAATGGCGTGCCGTCCATACCACACAGAATGGCGTGCCATCCATACCGCAAATAATGGCGTGCCATCCATACCACACAGAATACCGTACCATCCATACCACACAGAATAGCGTGCCATCCATACCGCAAATAATGGCGTGTCATCAATACCACACAGAATACCACACATAATGGCGTGCCGTCCATACCACACAGAATACCACACATAATGGCGTGCCATCCATACCACACAGAATACCACACATAATGGCGTGGCATCCATACCACACATAATACCACACATAATGGCGTGCCATCCATATCACATAGAATGGCGTGCCATCCATACTACAGATAATGCCACACATAATGGCGTGCCATCCATACCACACAGAATACCACATATAATGGCATGCCATCTATACCACACAGAATACCACACAGAATGGCGTGCCATCTATACCACACAGAATGGCGTGCCATACGTACCACACAGAATGGCGTGCCATCCATACCACACAGAATGGCGTGCCATCCATACCACACAGAATGGCGTGCCATCTTTCCCACACAAAATGGCGTGCCATCCATACCACACAGAATAGCGTGCCATCCATACCACACAGAATGGCGTGCCAACCATACCACACAGAATGGCGTGCCATCCATACCACACAGAATGGCGTGACGTCCATACCACACATAATGGCGTGCCATACATACCACACGGAATGGCGTGCCATCCATACCACACGGAATGGGGTACCGTCCATACCACACAGAATGGCGTGTCATCCATACCACACAGTATGGCGTGCCATACATACCACACCGAATGGCGTGCCATCCATCCATTCCACACAGAATGGCGTGCCGTCCATACCACACAGAAAACCACACAGAATGGCGTGCCATCCATACCACACAGAATGGCGTGCCATCCATTCCACACAGAATGGCGTGCCATCTTTCCCACACAAAATGGCGTGCCATCCATACCACACACAATAGCGTGCCATCCATACCACACCGAATGGCGTGCCATCCATACCACACAGAATACCACACATAATGGCGTGCCATCCATTCCACGCAGAATGGCGTGCCATCTTTCCCACACAAAATGGCGTGCCATCCATACCACACACAATAGCGTGCCATCCATACCACACCGAATGGCGTGACGTCCATACCACACAGAATGGCGTGACGTCCATACCACACAGAATGGCGTGACATCCATACCACACAGAATGGTGTGACGTCCATACCACAAAGAATGGCGTGCCATCCATACCACACGGAGTGGCGTGCAACCCATACCACACGGAATGGCGTACCGTCCATACCACACAGAATGGCGTGCCATCCATACCACACAGAATGGCGTGCCATACATACCACACCGAATGGCGTGCCATCCATACCACACAGAATGGCGTGCCATCTTTACCACACAGAATGGAGTGTCATCCATACCACACAGAATGGCGTGATGTCCATACCACACAGAATGGCATGACATCCATACCACACAGAATGGCATGACATCCATACCACACAGAATATCACACAGAATGGCGTGCCGTCCATACCACACAGAATACCACACAGAATGGCGTGCCATCCATACCAAACGGAAAAACCAGACAGAATGGCGTGCCATCCATACCACACAGAATACCACACAGAATATCACACAAGAATGGCGTGCCGTCCATACCACATAGAATGGCGTGCCATCCATACCACACGGAATGGCGTGCCATCAATACCACACGGAATGGGGTACCGTCCATACCACACAGAATGGCCTGCCATACATACCACACCGAATGGCGTGCCATTCATACCACACAGAATACCACACAGAATACCACACAGAATACCACACAGAATACCACACAGAATACCACACAGAATACCACACAGAATACCACACAGAATACCACACAGAATACCACACAGAATACCACACAGAATACCACACAGAATACCACACAGAATACCACACAGAATACCACACAGAATCCTACACAGAATCCTACACAGAATACCACACAGAATACCACACAGAATACCACACAGAATCCTACACAGAATCCTACACAGAATACCACACAGAATACCACACAGAATACCACACATAATACCCCACATAATACCCCACAGAATACCCTACAGAATACCCCACAGAATACCCCACATAATACCCCACAGAATACCACACAGAATACCACACAGAATACCACACAGAATACCACACAGAATACCACACAGAATACCACACAGAATACCACACAGAATACCACACAGAATACCACACAGAATGGCGTGCCGTCCATACCGCACAGAATAGCGTGACATCCATACCACACAGAATAGCGTGCAATCCATACCGCAAAGAATGGCGTGCCATCCATACCACACCGAATGGTGTGCCGTCCATACCACACAGATTGGCGTGCCATCCATACCACACAGAATGGCGTGCCATCCATACCACACAGAATGGCGTGGCATCCATACCACACAGAATGGCCTGCTATCCATACCACACAGAATGGCGTGCCCTCCATACCACACAGAATGGCGTGCCATCCATACCACACAGAATAGCGTGCCGTCCATACCACACAGAATACCACACAGAATGGCGTGCCATCCATACCACACAGAATAGCGTGCCGTCCATAACACACATAATACCACACAGAATGGCGTGCCATCCATACCACACAGAATACCACACAGAATGGCGTGCCGTCCATACCACACACAATAGCGTGCCATCCATACCACACCGAATGGCGTGCCATCCATACCACACAGAATACCACACATAATGGCGTGCCATCCATTCCACGCAGAATGGCGTGCCATCTTTCCCACACAAAATGGCGTGCCATCCATACCACACACAATAGCGTGCCATCCATACCACACCGAATGGCGTGACGTCCATACCACACAGAATGGCGTGACGTCCATACCACACAGAATGGCGTGACGTCCATACCACACAGAATGGTGTGACGTCCATACCACAAAGAATGGCGTGCCATCCATACCACACGGAGTGGCGTGCAACCCATACCACACGGAATGGCGTACCGTCCATACCACACAGAATGGCGTGCCATCCATACCACACAGAATGGCGTGCCATACATACCACACCGAATGGCGTGCCATCCATACCACACAGAATGGCGTGCCATCTTTACCACACAGAATGGAGTGTCATCCATACCACACAGAATGGCGTTATGTCCATACCACAAAGAATGGCATGACATCCATACCACACAGAATGGCATGACATCCATACCACACAGAATATCACACAGAATGGCGTGCCGTCCATACCACACAGAATACCACACAGAATGGCGTGCCATCCATACCAAACGGAAAAACCAGACAGAATGGCGTGCCATCCATACCACACAGAATACCACACAGAATATCACACAAGAATGGCGTGCCGTCCATACCACATAGAATGGCGTGCCATCCATACCACACGGAATGGCGTGCCATCAATACCACACGGAATGGGGTACCGTCCATACCACACAGAATGGCCTGCCATACATACCACACCGAATGGCGTGCCATCCATACCACACAGAATACCACACAGAATACCACACAGAATACCACACAGAATACCACACAGAATACCACACAGAATACCACACAGAATACCACACAGAATACCACACAGAATACCACACAGAATACCACACAGAATACCACACAGAATATCAC
This sequence comes from Chirona hameri, assembly GCA_036785665.1. Lineage (NCBI taxonomy): Eukaryota > Metazoa > Arthropoda > Thecostraca > Balanomorpha > Balanidae > Chirona > Chirona hameri. The sequence goes on from JAXIVJ010002532.1 coordinate 21,653, forward strand.
ACAGAATACCACACAGAATACCACACATAATACCACACAGAATACCACACAGAATACCACACAGAATACCACACAGAATACCACACAGAATACCACACAGAATACCACACAGAATACCACACAGAATACCACACAGAATACCACACAGAATACCACACAGAATACCACACAGAATATCACACAGAATACCACACAGAATACCACACATAATACCACACAGAATACCACACAGAATACCACACAGAATACCACACAGAATACCACACAGAAATCCACACAGAATACCACACAGAATACCACACAGAATCCTACACAGAATCCTACACAGAATACCACACAGAATACCACACAGAATACCACACAGAATACCACACAGAATACCACACAGAATACCACACAGAATACCACACAGAATACCACACAGAATACCACACAGAATACCACACAGAATACCCCACATAATACCCCACAGAATACCCTACAGAATACCCAACAGAATACCCCACATAATACCCCACAGAATACCACACAGAATACCACACAGAATACCACACAGAATACCACACAGAATACCACACAGAATACCACACAGAATACCACACAGAATACCAAACAGAATACCACACAGAATACCACACAGAATGGCGTGCCGTCCATACCGCACAGAATAGCGTGACATCCATACCACACAGAATAGCGTGCAATCCATACCGCAAAGAATGGCGTGCCATCCATACCACACCGAATGGTGTGCCGTCCATACCACACAGATTGGCGTGCCATCCATACCACACAGAATGGCGTGCCATCCATACCACACATAATGGCGTGGCATCCATACCACACAGAATGGCCTGCTATCCATACCACACAGAATGGCGTGCCCTCCATACCACACAGAATGGCGTGCCATCCATACCACACAGAATAGCGTGCCGTCCATACCACACAGAATACCACACAGAATGGCGTGCCATCCATACCACACAGAATAGCGTGCCGTCCATAACACACATAATACCACACAGAATGGCGTGCCATCCATACCACACAGAATACCACACAGAATGGCGTGCCGTCCATACCACACAAAATGGCGTGCCGTCCATACCACACAAAATGGCGTGCCATCCATACCACACAGAATGGCGTGCCATCTATGCCACACAGAATACCACACATCATGGCGTGCCATCCATACCACACAGAATGGCGTGCCGTCCATACCACACAGAATACCACACATAATGACGTGCCATCCATACCACACAGAATACCACACAGAATGGCGTGCCGTCCATACCACACAGAATACCACACAGAATGGCGTGCCGTCCATACCACACAGAATACCACACAGAATGGCGTGCCATCCATACCACACAGAATACCACACAGAATGGCGTGCCGTCCATACCACACAAAATGGCGTGCCGTCCATACCACAAAGAATGGCGTGCCATCCATACCATACGGAATGGCGTGCCATCCTTACCACACGGCATGGCGTGCCATCCATACCACACAAAATGACGTGCCATCCATACCACACAGAATAGCGTGCCATCCATACCACACAGAATGGCGTGCCGTCCATACCACACAGAATGGCGTGCCATCCATACCGCAAATAATGGCGTGCCATCCATACCACACAGAATACCGTACCATCCATACCACACAGAATAGCGTGCCATCCATACCGCAAATAATGGCGTGTCATCAATACCACACAGAATACCACACATAATGGCGTGCCGTCCATACCACACAGAATACCACACATAATGGCGTGCCATCCATACCACACAGAATACCACACATAATGGCGTGGCATCCATACCACACATAATACCACACATAATGGCGTGCCATCCATATCACATAGAATGGCGTGCCATCCATACTACAGATAATGCCACACATAATGGCGTGCCATCCATACCACACAGAATACCACATATAATGGCATGCCATCTATACCACACAGAATACCACACAGAATGGCGTGCCATCTATACCACACAGAATGGCGTGCCATACGTACCACACAGAATGGCGTGCCATCCATACCACACAGAATGGCGTGCCATCCATACCACACAGAATGGCGTGCCATCTTTCCCACACAAAATGGCGTGCCATCCATACCACACAGAATAGCGTGCCATCCATACCACACAGAATGGCGTGCCAACCATACCACACAGAATGGCGTGCCATCCATACCACACAGAATGGCGTGACGTCCATACCACACATAATGGCGTGCCATACATACCACACGGAATGGCGTGCCATCCATACCACACGGAATGGGGTACCGTCCATACCACACAGAATGGCGTGTCATCCATACCACACAGTATGGCGTGCCATACATACCACACCGAATGGCGTGCCATCCATCCATTCCACACAGAATGGCGTGCCGTCCATACCACACAGAAAACCACACAGAATGGCGTGCCATCCATACCACACAGAATGGCGTGCCATCCATTCCACACAGAATGGCGTGCCATCTTTCCCACACAAAATGGCGTGCCATCCATACCACACACAATAGCGTGCCATCCATACCACACCGAATGGCGTGCCATCCATACCACACAGAATACCACACATAATGGCGTGCCATCCATTCCACGCAGAATGGCGTGCCATCTTTCCCACACAAAATGGCGTGCCATCCATACCACACACAATAGCGTGCCATCCATACCACACCGAATGGCGTGACGTCCATACCACACAGAATGGCGTGACGTCCATACCACACAGAATGGCGTGACATCCATACCACACAGAATGGTGTGACGTCCATACCACAAAGAATGGCGTGCCATCCATACCACACGGAGTGGCGTGCAACCCATACCACACGGAATGGCGTACCGTCCATACCACACAGAATGGCGTGCCATCCATACCACACAGAATGGCGTGCCATACATACCACACCGAATGGCGTGCCATCCATACCACACAGAATGGCGTGCCATCTTTACCACACAGAATGGAGTGTCATCCATACCACACAGAATGGCGTGATGTCCATACCACACAGAATGGCATGACATCCATACCACACAGAATGGCATGACATCCATACCACACAGAATATCACACAGAATGGCGTGCCGTCCATACCACACAGAATACCACACAGAATGGCGTGCCATCCATACCAAACGGAAAAACCAGACAGAATGGCGTGCCATCCATACCACACAGAATACCACACAGAATATCACACAAGAATGGCGTGCCGTCCATACCACATAGAATGGCGTGCCATCCATACCACACGGAATGGCGTGCCATCAATACCACACGGAATGGGGTACCGTCCATACCACACAGAATGGCCTGCCATACATACCACACCGAATGGCGTGCCATTCATACCACACAGAATACCACACAGAATACCACACAGAATACCACACAGAATACCACACAGAATACCACACAGAATACCACACAGAATACCACACAGAATACCACACAGAATACCACACAGAATACCACACAGAATACCACACAGAATACCACACAGAATACCACACAGAATACCACACAGAATACCACACAGAATCCTACACAGAATCCTACACAGAATACCACACAGAATACCACACAGAATACCACACAGAATCCTACACAGAATCCTACACAGAATACCACACAGAATACCACACAGAATACCACACATAATACCCCACATAATACCCCACAGAATACCCTACAGAATACCCCACAGAATACCCCACATAATACCCCACAGAATACCACACAGAATACCACACAGAATACCACACAGAATACCACACAGAATACCACACAGAATACCACACAGAATACCACACAGAATACCACACAGAATACCACACAGAATGGCGTGCCGTCCATACCGCACAGAATAGCGTGACATCCATACCACACAGAATAGCGTGCAATCCATACCGCAAAGAATGGCGTGCCATCCATACCACACCGAATGGTGTGCCGTCCATACCACACAGATTGGCGTGCCATCCATACCACACAGAATGGCGTGCCATCCATACCACACAGAATGGCGTGGCATCCATACCACACAGAATGGCCTGCTATCCATACCACACAGAATGGCGTGCCCTCCATACCACACAGAATGGCGTGCCATCCATACCACACAGAATAGCGTGCCGTCCATACCACACAGAATACCACACAGAATGGCGTGCCATCCATACCACACAGAATAGCGTGCCGTCCATAACACACATAATACCACACAGAATGGCGTGCCATCCATACCACACAGAATACCACACAGAATGGCGTGCCGTCCATACCACACAAAATGGCGTGCCATCCATACCACACAGAATGGCGTGCCATCTATGCCACACAGAATACCACACATCATGGCGTGCCATCCATACCACACAGAATGGCGTGCCGTCCATACCACACAGAATACCACACATAATGACGTGCCATCCATACCACACAGAATACCACACAGAATGGCGTGCCGTCCATACCACACAGAATACCACACAGAATGGCGTGCCGTACATACCACACAGAATACCACACAGAATGGCGTGCCATCCATACCACACAGAATACCACACAGAATGGCGTGCCGTCCATACCACACAAAATGGCGTGCCGTCCATACCACAAAGAATGGCGTGCCATCCATACCATACGGAATGGCGTGCCATCCTTACCACACGGCATGGCGTGCCATCCATACCACACAAAATGACGTGCCATCCATACCACACAGAATAGCGTGCCATCCATACCACACAGAATGGCGTGCCGTCCATACTACACAGAATGGCGTGCCATCCATACCGCAAATAATGGCGTGCCATCCATACCACACAGAATACCGTACCATCCATACCACACAGAATAGCGTGCCATCCATACTGCAAATAATGGCGTGTCATCAATACCACACAGAATACCACACATAATGGCGTGCCGTCCATACCACACAGAATACCACACATAATGGCGTGCCATCCATACCACACAGAATACCACACATAATGGCGTGCCATCCATACCACACATAATACCACACATAATGGCGTGCCATCCATATCACATAGAATGGCGTGCCATCCATACTACAGATAATGCCACACATAATAGCGTGCCATCCATACCACACAGAATACCACATATAATGGCATGCCATCTATACCACACAGAATACCACACAGAATGGCGTGCCATCTATACCACACAGAATGGCGTGCCATACGTACCACACAGAATGGCGTGTCATCCATACCACACAGAATGGCGTGCCATCCATACCACACAGAATGGCGTGCCATCTTTCCCACACAAAATGGCGTGCCATCCATACCACACAGAATAGCGTGCCATCCATACCACACAGAATGGCGTGCCAACCATACCACACAGAATGGCGTGCCATCCATACCACACAGAATGGCGTGACATCCATACCACACATAATGGCGTGCCATACATACCACACGGAATGGCGTGCCATCCATACCACACGGAATGGGGTACCGTCCATACCACACAGAATGGCGTGTCATCCATACCACACAGAATGGCGTGCCATACATACCACACCGAATGGCGTGCCATCCATCCATTCCACACAGAATGGCGTGCCGTCCATACCACAAAGAAAACCACACAGAATGGCGTGCCATCCATACCACACAGAATGGCGTGCCATCCATTCCACACAGAATGGCGTGCCATCTTTCCCACACAAAATGGCGTGCCATCCATACCACACACAATAGCGTGCCATCCATACCACACCGAATGGCGTGCCATCCATACCACACAGAATACCACACATAATGGCGTGCCATCCATTCCACGCAGAATGGCGTGCCATCTTTCCCACACAAAATGGCGTGCCATCCATACCACACACAATAGCGTGCCATCCATACCACACCGAATGGCGTGACGTCCATACCACACAGAATGGCGTGACGTCCATACCACACAGAATGGCGTGACGTCCACACCACACAGAATGGTGTGACGTCCATACCACAAAGAATGGCGTGCCATCCATACCACACGGAGTGGCGTGCCACCCATACCACACGGAATGGCGTACCGTCCATACCACACAGAATGGCGTGCCATCCATACCACACAGAATGGCGTGCCATACATACCACACCGAATGGCGTGCCATCCATACCACACAGAATGGCATGACATCCATACCACACAGAATATCACCCAGAATGGCGTGCCGTCCATACCACACAGAATACCACACAGAATGGCGTGCCATCCATACCACACAGAAAACCAGACAGAATGGCGTGCCATCCATACCACACAGAATACCACACAGAATGGCGTACCATCCTTACCACACAGAATACCACACAGAATGGCGTGCCGTCCATACCGCACAGAATACCACACAGAATATCACACAAGAATGGCGTGCCGTCCATACCACATAGAATGGCGTGCCATCCATACCACACGGAATGGCGTGCCATCATTACCACACGGAATGGGGTACCGTCCATACCACACAGAATGGCGTGCCATACATACCACACCGAATGGCGTGCCATCCATACCACACAGAATAGCGTGCCATCCATACCACACAGAATGGCGTGCCATCCATACCACACAGAATGGCGTGCCGTCCATACCACACAGAATGGCGTGCCATCCATACTGCAAATAATGGCGTGCCATCCATACTACACAGAATGGCGTGCCGTCATCCATACCACACAGAATAGCGTACCATCCATACCACACAGAATGACGTGCCATCCATACCGCAAATAATGGCGTGCCATCAATACCACACAGAATACCACACAGAATACCACACAGAATACCACACAGAATACCACACAGAATACCACACAGAATACCACACAGAATACCACACAGAATACCACACAGAATACCACACAGAATACCACACAGAATACCACACAGAATACCACACAGAATCCTACACAGAATCCTACACAGAATACCACACAGAATACCACACAGAATACCACACAGAATACCACACAGAATACCACACAGAATACCACACAGAATACCCCACATAATACCCCACAGAATACCCTACAGAATACCCCACAGAATACCCCACATAATACCCCACAGAATACCACACAGAATACCAAACAGAATACCACACAGAATACCACACAGAATACCACACAGAATACCACACAGAATACCACACAGAATGGCGTGCCGTCCATACCGCACAGAATAGCGTGACATCCATACCACACAGAATAGCGTGCAATCCATACCGCAAAGAATGGCGTGCCATCCATACCACACCGAATGGTGTGCCGTCCATACCACACAGATTGGCGTGCCATCCATACCACACAGAATGGCGTGCCATCCATACCACACAGAATGGCGTGGCATCCATACCACACAGAATGGCCTGCTATCCATACCACACAGAATGGCGTGCCCTCCATACCACACAGAATGGCGTGCCATCCATACCACACAGAATAGCGTGCCGTCCATACCACACAGAATACCACACCGAATGGCGTGCCATCCATACCACACAGAATAGCGTGCCGTCCATAACACACATAATACCACACAGAATGGCGTGCCATCCATACCACACAGAATACCACACAGAATGGCGTGCCGTCCATACCACACAAAATGGCGTGCCGTCCATACCACACAAAATGGCGTGCCATCCATACCACACAGAATGGCGTGCCATCTATGCCACACAGAATACCACACATCATGGCGTGCCATCCATACCACACAGAATGGCGTGCCGTCCATACCACACAGAATACCACACATAATGACGTGCCATCCATACCATACAGAATACCACACAGAATGGCGTGCCGTCCATACCACACAGAATACCACACAGAATGGCGTGCCGTCCATACCACACAGAATACCACACAGAATGGCGCGCCATCCATACCACACAGAATACCACACAGAATGGCGTGCCGTCCATACCACACAAAATGGCGTGCCGTCCATACCACAAAGAATGGCGTGCCATCCATACCATACGGAATGGCGTGCCATCCTCACCACACGGCATGGCGTGCCATCCATACCACACAAAATGACGTGCCATCCATACCACACAGAATAGCGTGCCATCCATACCACACAGAATGGCGTGCCGTCCATACCACACAGAATGGCGTGCCATCCATACCGCAAATAATGGCGTGCCATCCATACCACACAGAATACCGTACCATCCATACCACACAGAATAGCGTGCCATCCATACCGCAAATAATGGCGTGTCATCAATACCACACAGAATACCACACATAATGGCGTGCCGTCCATACCACACAGAATACCACACATAATGGCGTGCCATCCATACCACACAGAATACCACACATAATGGCGTGCCATCCATACCACACATAATACCACACATAATGGCGTGCCATCCATATCACATAGAATGGCGTGCCATCCATACTACAGATAATGCCACACATAATAGCGTGCCATCCATACCACACAGAATACCACATATAATGGCATGCCATCTATACCACACAGAATACCACACAGAATGGCGTGCCATCTATACCACACAGAATGGCGTGCCATACGTACCACACAGAATGGCGTGCCATCCATACCACACAAAATGGCGTGCCATCCATACCACACAGAATGGCGTGCCATCTTTCCCACACAAAATGGCGTGCCATCCATACCACACAGAATAGCGTGCCATCCATACCACACAGAATGGCGTGCCAACCATACCACACAGAATGGCGTGCCATCCATACCACACATAATGGCGTGACGTCCATACCACACATAATGGCGTGCCATACATACCACACGGAATGGCGTGCCATCCATACCACACGGAATGGGGTACCGTCCATACCACACAGAATGGCGTGTCATCCATACCACACAGAATGGCGTGCCATACATACCACACCGAATGGCGTGCCATCCATCCATTCCACACAGAATGGCGTGCCGTCCATACCACACAAAAAACCACACAGAATGGCGTGCCATCCATACCACACAGAATGGCGTGCCATCCATTCCACAAAGAATGGCGTGCCATCTTTCCCACACAAAATGGCGTGCCATCAATACCACACACAATAGCGTGCCATCCATACCACACCGAATAGCGTGCCATCCATACCACACAGAATACCACACATAATGGCGTGCCATCCATTCCACGCAGAATGGCGTGCCATCTTTCCCACACAAAATGGCGTGCCATCCATACCACACACAATAGCGTGCCATCCATACCACACCGAATGGCGTGACGTCCATACCACACAGAATGGCGTGACGTCCATACCACACAGAATGGCGTGACGTCCATACCACACAGAATGGTGTGACGTCCATACCACAAAGAATGGCGTGCCATCCATACCACACGGAGTGGCGTGCCACCAATACCACACGGAATGGCGTACCGTCCATACCACACAGAATGGCGTGCCATCCATACCACACAGAATGGCGTGCCATACATACCACACCGAATGGCGTGCCATCCATACCACACAGAATGGCGTGCCATCTTTACCACACAGAATGGAGTGTCATCCATACCACACAGAATGGCGTGCTGTCCATACCACACAGAATGGTATGACATCCATACCACACAGAATATCACCCAGAATGGCGTGCCGTCCATACCACACAGAATACCACACAGAATGGCGTGCCATCCATACCACACAGAAAACCAGACAGAATGGCGTGCCATCCATACCACACAGAATACCACACAGAATGGCGTACCATCCTTACCACACAGAATACCACACAGAATGGCGTGCCGTCCATACCGCACAGAATACCACACAGAATATCACACAAGAATGGCGTGCCGTCCATACCACATAGAATGGCGTGCCATCCATACCACACGGAATGGCGTGCCATCAATACCACACGGAATGGGGTACCGTCCATACCACACAGAATGGCGTGCCATACATACCACACCGAATGGCGTGCCATCCATGCCACACAGAATAGCGTGCCATCCATACCACACAGAATGGCGTGCCATCCATACCACACAGAATGGCGTGCCGTTCATACCACACAGAATGGCGTGCCATCCATACTGCAAATAATGGCGTGCCATCCATACTACACAGAATGGCGTGCCGTCATCCATACCACACAGAATAGCGTACCATCCATACCACACAGAATGACGTGCCATCCATACCGCAAATAATGGCGTGCCATCAATACCACACAGAATACCACACAGAATACCACACAGAATACCACACAGAATACCACACAGAATACCACACAGAATACCACACAGAATACCACACAGAATACCACACAGAATCCTACACAGAATCCTACACAGAATACCACACAGAATACCACACAGAATACCCCACAGAATACCACACAGAATACCACACAGAATACCCCACAGAATACCCCACATAATACCCCACAGAATACCCTACAGAATACCCCACAGAATACCCCACATAATACCCCACAGAATACCACACAGAATACCACACAGAATACCACACAGAATACCACACAGAATACCACACAGAATACCACACAGAATACCACACAGAATACCACACAGAATACCACACAGAATACCACACAGAATGGCGTGCCGTCCATACCGCACAGAATAGCGTGACATCCATACCACACAGAATAGCGAGCAATCCATACCGCAAAGAATGGCGTGCCATCCATACCACACCGAATGGTGTGCCGTCCATACCACACAGATTGGCGTGCCATCCATACCACACAGAATGGCGTGCCATCCATACCACACAGAATGGCGTGGCATCCATACCACACAGAATGGCCTGCTATCCATACCACACAGAATGGCGTGCCCTCCATACCACACAGAATGGCGTGCCATCCATACCACACAGAATAGCGTGCCGTCCATACCACACAGAATACCACACAGAATGGCGTGCCATCCATACCACACAGAATAGCGTGCCGTCCATAACACACATAATACCACACAGAATGGCGTGCCATCCATACCACACAGAATACCACACAGAATGGCGTGCCATCCATACCACACAGAATGGCGTGCCATCCATTCCACACAGAATGGCGTGCCATCTTTCCCACACAAAATGGCGTGCCATCCATACCACACACAATAGCGTGCCATCCATACCACACAGAATGGCGTGCCATCCATACCACACAGAATGGCGTGCCATACATACCACACCGAATGGCGTGCCATCCATACCACACAGAATGGCATGACATCCATACCACACAGAATATCACCCAGAATGGCGTGCCGTCCATACCACACAGAATACCACACAGAATGGCGTGCCATCCATACCACACAGAAAACCAGACAGAATGGCGTGCCATCCATACCACACAGAATACCACACAGAATGGCGTACCATCCTTACCACACAGAATACCACACAGAATGGCGTGCCGTCCATACCGCACAGAATACCACACAGAATATCACACAAGAATGGCGTGCCGTCCATACCACATAGAATGGCGTGCCATCCATACCACACGGAATGGCGTGCCATCATTACCACACGGAATGGGGTACCGTCCATACCACACAGAATGGCGTGCCATACATACCACACCGAATGGCGTGCCATCCATACCACACAGAATAGCGTGCCATCCATACCACACAGAATGGCGTGCCATCCATACCACACAGAATGGCGTGCCGTCCATACCACACAGAATGGCGTGCCATCCATACTGCAAATAATGGCGTGCCATCCATACTACACAGAATGGCGTGCCGTCATCCATACCACACAGAATAGCGTACCATCCATACCACACAGAATGACGTGCCATCCATACCGCAAATAATGGCGTGCCATCAATACCACACAGAATACCACACAGAATACCACACAGAATACCACACAGAATACCACACAGAATACCACACAGAATACCACACAGAATACCACACAGAATACCACACAGAATACCACACAGAATACCACACAGAATACCACACAGAATACCACACAGAATCCTACACAGAATCCTACACAGAATACCACACAGAATACCACACAGAATACCACACAGAATACCACACAGAATACCACACAGAATACCACACAGAATACCCCACATAATACCCCACAGAATACCCTACAGAATACCCCACAGAATACCCCACATAATACCCCACAGAATACCACACAGAATACCAAACAGAATACCACACAGAATACCACACAGAATACCACACAGAATACCACACAGAATACCACACAGAATACCACACAGAATACCACACAGAATGGCGTGCCGTCCATACCGCACAGAATAGCGTGACATCCATACCACACAGAATAGCGTGCAATCCATACCGCAAAGAATGGCGTGCCATCCATACCACACCGAATGGTGTGCCGTCCATACCACACAGATTGGCGTGCCATCCATACCACACAGAATGGCGTGCCATCCATACCACACAGAATGGCGTGGCATCCATACCACACAGAATGGCCTGCTATCCATACCACACAGAATGGCGTGCCCTCCATACCACACAGAATGGCGTGCCATCCATACCACACAGAATAGCGTGCCGTCCATACCACACAGAATACCACACCGAATGGCGTGCCATCCATACCACACAGAATAGCGTGCCGTCCATAACACACATAATACCACACAGAATGGCGTGCCATCCATACCACACAGAATACCACACAGAATGGCGTGCCGTCCATACCACACAAAATGGCGTGCCGTCCATACCACACAAAATGGCGTGCCATCCATACCACACAGAATGGCGTGCCATCTATGCCACACAGAATACCACACATCATGGCGTGCCATCCATACCACACAGAATGGCGTGCCGTCCATACCACACAGAATACCACACATAATGACGTGCCATCCATACCATACAGAATACCACACAGAATGGCGTGCCGTCCATACCACACAGAATACCACACAGAATGGCGTGCCGTCCATACCACACAGAATACCACACAGAATGGCGCGCCATCCATACCACACAGAATACCACACAGAATGGCGTGCCGTCCATACCACACAAAATGGCGTGCCGTCCATACCACAAAGAATGGCGTGCCATCCATACCATACGGAATGGCGTGCCATCCTCACCACACGGCATGGCGTGCCATCCATACCACACAAAATGACGTGCCATCCATACCACACAGAATAGCGTGCCATCCATACCACACAGAATGGCGTGCCGTCCATACCACACAGAATGGCGTGCCATCCATACCGCAAATAATGGCGTGCCATCCATACCACACAGAATACCGTACCATCCATACCACACAGAATAGCGTGCCATCCATACCGCAAATAATGGCGTGTCATCAATACCACACAGAATACCACACATAATGGCGTGCCGTCCATACCACACAGAATACCACACATAATGGCGTGCCATCCATACCACACAGAATACCACACATAATGGCGTGCCATCCATACCACACATAATACCACACATAATGGCGTGCCATCCATATCACATAGAATGGCGTGCCATCCATACTACAGATAATGCCACACATAATAGCGTGCCATCCATACCACACAGAATACCACATATAATGGCATGCCATCTATACCACACAGAATACCACACAGAATGGCGTGCCATCTATACCACACAGAATGGCGTGCCATACGTACCACACAGAATGGCGTGCCATCCATACCACACAAAATGGCGTGCCATCCATACCACACAGAATGGCGTGCCATCTTTCCCACACAAAATGGCGTGCCATCCATACCACACAGAATAGCGTGCCATCCATACCACACAGAATGGCGTGCCAACCATACCACACAGAATGGCGTGCCATCCATACCACACATAATGGCGTGACGTCCATACCACACATAATGGCGTGCCATACATACCACACGGAATGGCGTGCCATCCATACCACACGGAATGGGGTACCGTCCATACCACACAGAATGGCGTGTCATCCATACCACACAGAATGGCGTGCCATACATACCACACCGAATGGCGTGCCATCCATCCATTCCACACAGAATGGCGTGCCGTCCATACCACACAAAAAACCACACAGAATGGCGTGCCATCCATACCACACAGAATGGCGTGCCATCCATTCCACAAAGAATGGCGTGCCATCTTTCCCACACAAAATGGCGTGCCATCAATACCACACACAATAGCGTGCCATCCATACCACACCGAATAGCGTGCCATCCATACCACACAGAATACCACACATAATGGCGTGCCATCCATTCCACGCAGAATGGCGTGCCATCTTTCCCACACAAAATGGCGTGCCATCCATACCACACACAATAGCGTGCCATCCATACCACACCGAATGGCGTGACGTCCATACCACACAGAATGGCGTGACGTCCATACCACACAGAATGGCGTGACGTCCATACCACACAGAATGGTGTGACGTCCATACCACAAAGAATGGCGTGCCATCCATACCACACGGAGTGGCGTGCCACCCATACCACACGGAATGGCGTACCGTCCATACCACACAGAATGGCGTGCCATCCATACCACACAGAATGGCGTGCCATACATACCACACCGAATGGCGTGCCATCCATACCACACAGAATGGCGTGCCATCTTTACCACACAGAATGGAGTGTCATCCATACCACACAGAATGGCGTGCTGTCCATACCACACAGAATGGTATGACATCCATACCACACAGAATATCACCCAGAATGGCGTGCCGTCCATACCACACAGAATACCACACAGAATGGCGTGCCATCCATACCACACAGAAAACCAGACAGAATGGCGTGCCATCCATACCACACAGAATACCACACAGAATGGCGTACCATCCTTACCACACAGAATACCACACAGAATGGCGTGCCGTCCATACCGCACAGAATACCACACAGAATATCACACAAGAATGGCGTGCCGTCCATACCACATAGAATGGCGTGCCATCCATACCACACGGAATGGCGTGCCATCAATACCACACGGAATGGGGTACCGTCCATACCACACAGAATGGCGTGCCATACATACCACACCGAATGGCGTGCCATCCATGCCACACAGAATAGCGTGCCATCCATACCACACAGAATGGCGTGCCATCCATACCACACAGAATGGCGTGCCGTTCATACCACACAGAATGGCGTGCCATCCATACTGCAAATAATGGCGTGCCATCCATACTACACAGAATGGCGTGCCGTCATCCATACCACACAGAATAGCGTACCATCCATACCACACAGAATGACGTGCCATCCATACCGCAAATAATGGCGTGCCATCAATACCACACAGAATACCACACAGAATACCACACAGAATACCACACAGAATACCACACAGAATACCACACAGAATACCACACAGAATACCACACAGAATACCACACAGAATCCTACACAGAATCCTACACAGAATACCACACAGAATACCACACAGAATACCACACAGAATACCACACAGAATACCCCACAGAATACCCCACATAATACCCCACAGAATACCCTACAGAATACCCCACAGAATACCCCACATAATACCCCACAGAATACCACACAGAATACCACACAGAATACCACACAGAATACCACACAGAATACCACACAGAATACCACACAGAATACCACACAGAATACCACACAGAATACCACACAGAATGGCGTGCCGTCCACACCGCACAGAATAGCGTGACATCCATACCACACAGAATAGCGAGCAATCCATACCGCAAAGAATGGCGTGCCATCCATACCACACCGAATGGTGTGCCGTCCATACCACACAGATTGGCGTGCCATCCATACCACACAGAATGGCGTGCCATCCATACCACACAGAATGGCGTGGCATCCATACCACACAGAATGGCCTGCTATCCATACCACACAGAATGGCGTGCCCTCCATACCACACAGAATGGCGTGCCATCCATACCACACAGAATAGCGTGCCGTCCATACCACACAGAATACCACACAGAATGGCGTGCCATCCATACCACACAGAATAGCGTGCCGTCCATAACACACATAATACCACACAGAATGGCGTGCCATCCATACCACACAGAATACCACACAGAATGGCGTGCCGTCCATACCACACAAAATGGCGTGCCGTCCATACCACACAAAATGGCGTGCCATCCATACCACACAGAATGGCGTGCCATCTATGCCACACAGAATACCACACATCATGGCGTGCCATCCATACCACACAGAATGGCGTGCCGTCCATACCACACAGAATACCACACATAATGACGTGCCATCCATACCATACAGAATACCACACAGAATGGCGTGCCGTCCATACCACACAGAATACCACACAGAATGGCGTGCCGTCCATACCACACAGAATACCACACAGAATGGCGCGCCATCCATACCACACAGAATACCACACAGAATGGCGTGCCGTCCATACCACACAAAATGGCGTGCCGTCCATACCACAAAGAATGGCGTGACATCCATACCATACGGAATGGCGTGCCATCCTTACCACACGGCATGGCGTGCCGTCCATACCACACAAAATGACGTGCCATCCATACCACACAGAATAGCGTGCCATCCATACCATACAGAATGGCGTGCCGTCCATACCACACAGAATGGCGTGCCATCCATACCGCAAATAATGGCGTGCCATCCATACCACACAGAATACCGTACCATCCATACCACACAGAATAGCGTGCCATCCATACCGCAAATAATGGCGTGTCATCAATACCACACAGAATACCACACATAATGGCGTGCCGTCCATACCACACAGAATACCACACATAATGGCGTGCCATCCATACCACACAGAATACCACACATAATGGCGTGCCATCCATACCACACATAATACCACACATAATGGCGTGCCATCCATATCACATAGAATGGCGTGGCATCCATACTACAGATAATGCCACACATAATAGCGTGCCATCCATACCACACAGAATACCACATATAATGGCATGCCATCTATACCACACAGAATACCACACAGAATGGCGTGCCATCTATACCACACAGAATGGCGTGCCATACGTACCACACAGAATGGCGTGCCATCCATACCACACAAAATGGCGTGCCATCCATACCACACAGAATGGCGTGCCATCTTTCCCACACAAAATGGCGTGCCATCCATACCACACAGAATAGCGTGCCATCCATACCACACAGAATGGCGTGCCAACCATACCACACAGAATGGCGTGCCATCCATACCACACATAATGGCGTGACGTCCATACCACACATAATGGCGTGCCATACATACCACACGGAATGGCGTGCCATCCATACCACACGGAATGGGGTACCGTCCATACCACACAGAATGGCGTGTCATCCATACCACACAGAATGGCGTGCCATACATACCACACCGAATGGCGTGCCATCCATCCATTCCACACAGAATGGCGTGCCGTCCATACCACACAGAAAACCACACAGAATGGCGTGCCATCCATACCACACAGAATGGCGTGCCATCCATTCCACAAAGAATGGCGTGCCATCTTTCCCACACAAAATGGCGTGCCATCCATACCACACACAATAGCGTGCCATCCATACCACACCGAATGGCGTGACGTCCATACCACACAGAATGGCGTGACGTCCATACCACACAGAATGGTGTGACGTCCATACCACAAAGAATGGCGTGCCATCCATACCACACGGAGTGGCGTGCCACCCATACCACACGGAATGGTGTACCGTCCATACCACACAGAATGGCGTGTCATCCATACCACACAGAATGGCGTGCCATACATACCACACCGAATGGCGTGCCATCCATACCACACAGAATGGCGTGCCATCTTTACCACACAGAATGGAGTGTCATCCATACCACACAGAATGGCGTGCTGTCCATACCACACAGAATGGCATGACATCCATACCACACAGAATATCACCCAGAATGGCGTGCCGTCCATACCACACAGAATACCACACAGAATGGCGTGCCATCCATACCACACAGAATGGCGTGCCATCCATACCACACAGAATAGCGTGCCGTCCATAACACACATAATACCACACAGAATGGCGTGCCATCCATACCACACAGAATACCACACAGAATGGCGTGCCGTCCATACTACACAAAATGGCGTGCCGTCCATACCACACAAAATGGCGTGCCATCCATACCACACAGAATGGCGTGCCATCTATGCCACACAGAATACCACACATCATGGCGTGCCATCCATACCACACAGAATGGCGTGCCATCCATACCACACAGAATACCACACATAATGACGTGCCATCCATACCATACAGAATACCACACAGAATGGCGTGCCGTCCATACCACACAGAATACCACACAGAATGGCGTGCCGTCCATACCACACAGAATACCACACAGAATGGCGCGCCATCCATACCACACAGAATACCACACAGAATGGCGTGCCGTCCATACCACACAAAATGGCGTGCCGTCCATACCACAAAGAATGGCGTGACATCCATACCATACGGAATGGCGTGCCATCCTTACCACACGGCATGGCGTGCCATCCATACCACACAAAATGACGTGCCATCCATACCACACAGAATAGCGTGCCATCCATACCACACAGAATGGCGTGCCGTCCATACCACACAGAATGGCGTGCCATCCATACCGCAAATAATGGCGTGCCATCCATACCACACAGAATACCGTACCATACATACCACACAGAATAGCGTGCCATCCATACCGCAAATAATGGCGTGTCATCAATACCACACAGAATACCACACATAATGGCGTGCCGTCCATACCACACAGAATACCACACATAATGGCGTGCCATCCATACCACACAGAATACCACACACAATGGCGTGCCATCCATACCACACATAATACCACACATAATGGCGTGCCATCCATATCACATAGAATGGCGTGCCATCCATACTACAGATAATGCCACACATAATAGCGTGCCATCCATACCACACAGAATACCACATATAATGGCATGCCATCTATACCACACAGAATACCACACAGAATGGCGTGCCATCTATACCACACAGAATGGCGTGCCATACGTACCACACAGAATGGCGTGCCATCCATACCACACAAAATGGCGTGCCATCCATACCACACAGAATGGCGTGCCATCTTTCCCACACAAAATGGCGTGCCATCCATACCACACAGAATAGCGTGCCATCCATACCACACAGAATGGCGTGCCAACCATACCACACAGAATGGCGTGCCATCCATACCACACATAATGGCGTGACGTCCATACCACACATAATGGCGTGCCATACATACCACACGGAATGGCGTGCCATCCATACCACACGGAATGGGGTACCGTCCATACCACACAGAATGGCGTGTCATCCATACAACACAGAATGGCGTGCCATACATACCACACCGAATGGCGTGCCATCCATCCATTCCACACAGAATGGCGTGCCGTCCATACCACACAGAAAAACACACAGAATGGCGTGCCATCCATACCACACAGAATGGCGTGCCATCCATTCCACAAAGAATGGCGTGCCATCTTTCCCACACAAAATGGCGTGCCATCCATACCACACACAATAGCGTGCCATCCATACCACACCGAATGGCGTGACGTCCATACCACACAGAATGGCGTGACGTCCATACCACACAGAATGGTGTGACGTCCATACCACAAAGAATGGCGTGCCATCCATACCACACGGAGTGGCGTGCCACCCATACCACACGGAATGGTGTACCGTCCATACCACACAGAATGGCGTGTCATCCATACCACACAGAATGGCGTGCCATACATACCACACCGAATGGCGTGCCATCCATACCACACAGAATGGCGTGCCATCTTTACCACACAGAATGGAGTGTCATCCATACCACACAGAATGGCGTGCTGTCCATACCACACAGAATGGCATGACATCCATACCACACAGAATATCACCCAGAATGGCGTGCCGTCCATACCACACAGAATACCACACAGAATGGCGTGCCATCCATACCACACAGAAAACCAGACAGAATGGCGTGCCATCCATACCACACAGAATACCACACAGAATGGCGTACCATCCTTACCACACAGAATACCACACAGAATGGCGTGCCGTCCATACCGCACAGAATACCACACAAAATATCACACAAGAATGGCGTGCCGTCCATACCACATAGAATGGCGTGCCATCCATACCACACGGAATGGCGTGCAATCAATACCACACGGAATGGGGTACCGTCCATACCACACAGAATGGCGTGCCATACATACCACACCGAATGGCGTGCCATCCATGCCACACAGAATAGCGTGCCATCCGTACCACACAGAATGGCGTGCTATCCATACCACACAGAATGGCGTGCCGTCCATACCACACAGAATGGCGTGCCATCCATACTGCACAAATAATGGCGTGCCATCCATACTACACAGAATGGCGTGTCGTCATCCATACCACACAGAATAGCGTACCATCCATACCACACAGAATGACGTGCCATCCATACCGCAAATAATGGCGTGCCATCAATACCACACCGAATACCACACAGAATACCACACAGAATACCACACATAATATCACACAGAATACCACACAGAATACCACACAGAATACCACACAGAATACCACACAGAATACCACACAGAATACCACACAGAACACCACACAGAATACCACACAGAATACCACACAGAATACCACACAGAATACCACACAGAATACCACACAGAATACCACACAGAATACCACACAGAATACCACACAGAATACCACACAGAATACCACACAGAATACCACACAGAATACCACACAGAATACCACAAAGAATACCACACAGAATACCACACAGAATACCACACAGAATACCACACAGAATACCACACAGAATACCACACAGAATACCACACAGAATACCACACAGAATACCACACAGAATACCACACAGAATACCACACAGAATACCACACAGAATACCACACAGAATACCACACAGAATACCACACAGAATACCACACAGAATACCACACAGAATACCACACAGAATACCACACAGAATACCACACAGAATACCACACAGAATACCACACAGAATACCACACAGAATACCACACAGAATACCACACAGAATACCACACAGAATACCACACAGAATACCACACAGAATACCACACAGAATACCACACAGAATACCACACAGAATACCACACAGAATCCTACACAGAATCCTACACAGAATACCACACAGAATACCACACAGAATACCACACAGAATACCACACAGAATACCACACAGAATACCCCACAGAATACCCCACATAATACCCCACAGAATACCCTACAGAATACCCCACAGAATACCCCACATAATACCCCACAGAATACCACACAGAATACCACACAGAATACCACACAGAATACCACACAGAATACCACACAGAATACCACACAGAATACCACACAGAATACCACACAGAATACCACACAGAATACCACACAGAATGGCGTGCCGTCCATACCGCACAGAATAGCGTGACATCCATACCACACAGAATAGCGAGCAATCCATACCGCAAAGAATGGCGTGCCATCCATACCACACCGAATGGTGTGCCGTCCATACCACACAGATTGGCGTGCCATCCATACCACAGAGAATGGCGTGCCATCCATACCACACAGAATGGCGTGGCATCCATACCACACAGAATGGCCTGCTATCCATACCACACAGAATGGCGTGCCCTCCATACCACACAGAATGGCGTGCCATCCATACCACACAGAATAGCGTGCCGTCCATACCACACAGAATACCACACAGAATGGCGTGCCATCCATACCACACAGAATAGCGTGCCGTCCATAACACACATAATACCACACAGAATGGCGTGCCATCCATACCACACAGAATACCACACAGAATGGCGTGCCATCCATACCACACAGAATGGCGTGCCATCCATTCCACACAGAATGGCGTGCCATCTTTCCCACACAAAATGGCGTGCCATCCATACCACACACAATAGCGTGCCATCCATACCACACAGAATGGCGTGCCATCCATACCACACAGAATGGCGTGCCATACATACCACACCGAATGGCGTGCCATCCATACCACACAGAATGGCATGACATCCATACCACACAGAATATCACCCAGAATGGCGTGCCGTCCATACCACACAGAATACCACACAGAATGGCGTGCCATCCATACCACACAGAAAACCAGACAGAATGGCGTGCCATCCATACCACACAGAATACCACACAGAATGGCGTACCATCCTTACCACACAGAATACCACACAGAATGGCGTGCCGTCCATACCGCACAGAATACCACACAGAATATCACACAAGAATGGCGTGCCGTCCATACCACATAGAATGGCGTGCCATCCATACCACACGGAATGGCGTGCCATCATTACCACACGGAATGGGGTACCGTCCATACCACACAGAATGGCGTGCCATACATACCACACCGAATGGCGTGCCATCCATACCACACAGAATAGCGTGCCATCCATACCACACAGAATGGCGTGCCATCCATACCACACAGAATGGCGTGCCGTCCATACCACACAGAATGGCGTGCCATCCATACTGCAAATAATGGCGTGCCATCCATACTACACAGAATGGCGTGCCGTCATCCATACCACACAGAATAGCGTACCATCCATACCACACAGAATGACGTGCCATCCATACCGCAAATAATGGCGTGCCATCAATACCACACAGAATACCACACAGAATACCACACAGAATACCACACAGAATACCACACAGAATACCACACAGAATACCACACAGAATACCACACAGAATACCACACAGAATACCACACAGAATACCACACAGAATACCACACAGAATACCACACAGAATACCACACAGAATCCTACACAGAATCCTACACAGAATACCACACAGAATACCACACAGAATACCACACAGAATACCACACAGAATACCACACAGAATACCACACAGAATACCCCACATAATACCCCACAGAATACCCTACAGAATACCCCACAGAATACCCCACATAATACCCCACAGAATACCACACAGAATACCAAACAGAATACCACACAGAATACCACACAGAATACCACACAGAATACCACACAGAATACCACACAGAATACCACACAGAATACCACACAGAATGGCGTGCCGTCCATACCGCACAGAATAGCGTGACATCCATACCACACAGAATAGCGTGCAATCCATACCGCAAAGAATGGCGTGCCATCCATACCACACCGAATGGTGTGCCGTCCATACCACACAGATTGGCGTGCCATCCATACCACACAGAATGGCGTGCCATCCATACCACACAGAATGGCGTGGCATCCATACCACACAGAATGGCCTGCTATCCATACCACACAGAATGGCGTGCCCTCCATACCACACAGAATGGCGTGCCATCCATACCACACAGAATAGCGTGCCGTCCATACCACACAGAATACCACACCGAATGGCGTGCCATCCATACCACACAGAATAGCGTGCCGTCCATAACACACATAATACCACACAGAATGGCGTGCCATCCATACCACACAGAATACCACACAGAATGGCGTGCCGTCCATACCACACAAAATGGCGTGCCGTCCATACCACACAAAATGGCGTGCCATCCATACCACACAGAATGGCGTGCCATCTATGCCACACAGAATACCACACATCATGGCGTGCCATCCATACCACACAGAATGGCGTGCCGTCCATACCACACAGAATACCACACATAATGACGTGCCATCCATACCATACAGAATACCACACAGAATGGCGTGCCGTCCATACCACACAGAATACCACACAGAATGGCGTGCCGTCCATACCACACAGAATACCACACAGAATGGCGCGCCATCCATACCACACAGAATACCACACAGAATGGCGTGCCGTCCATACCACACAAAATGGCGTGCCGTCCATACCACAAAGAATGGCGTGCCATCCATACCATACGGAATGGCGTGCCATCCTCACCACACGGCATGGCGTGCCATCCATACCACACAAAATGACGTGCCATCCATACCACACAGAATAGCGTGCCATCCATACCACACAGAATGGCGTGCCGTCCATACCACACAGAATGGCGTGCCATCCATACCGCAAATAATGGCGTGCCATCCATACCACACAGAATACCGTACCATCCATACCACACAGAATAGCGTGCCATCCATACCGCAAATAATGGCGTGTCATCAATACCACACAGAATACCACACATAATGGCGTGCCGTCCATACCACACAGAATACCACACATAATGGCGTGCCATCCATACCACACAGAATACCACACATAATGGCGTGCCATCCATACCACACATAATACCACACATAATGGCGTGCCATCCATATCACATAGAATGGCGTGCCATCCATACTACAGATAATGCCACACATAATAGCGTGCCATCCATACCACACAGAATACCACATATAATGGCATGCCATCTATACCACACAGAATACCACACAGAATGGCGTGCCATCTATACCACACAGAATGGCGTGCCATACGTACCACACAGAATGGCGTGCCATCCATACCACACAAAATGGCGTGCCATCCATACCACACAGAATGGCGTGCCATCTTTCCCACACAAAATGGCGTGCCATCCATACCACACAGAATAGCGTGCCATCCATACCACACAGAATGGCGTGCCAACCATACCACACAGAATGGCGTGCCATCCATACCACACATAATGGCGTGACGTCCATACCACACATAATGGCGTGCCATACATACCACACGGAATGGCGTGCCATCCATACCACACGGAATGGGGTACCGTCCATACCACACAGAATGGCGTGTCATCCATACCACACAGAATGGCGTGCCATACATACCACACCGAATGGCGTGCCATCCATCCATTCCACACAGAATGGCGTGCCGTCCATACCACACAAAAAACCACACAGAATGGCGTGCCATCCATACCACACAGAATGGCGTGCCATCCATTCCACAAAGAATGGCGTGCCATCTTTCCCACACAAAATGGCGTGCCATCAATACCACACACAATAGCGTGCCATCCATACCACACCGAATAGCGTGCCATCCATACCACACAGAATACCACACATAATGGCGTGCCATCCATTCCACGCAGAATGGCGTGCCATCTTTCCCACACAAAATGGCGTGCCATCCATACCACACACAATAGCGTGCCATCCATACCACACCGAATGGCGTGACGTCCATACCACACAGAATGGCGTGACGTCCATACCACACAGAATGGCGTGACGTCCATACCACACAGAATGGTGTGACGTCCATACCACAAAGAATGGCGTGCCATCCATACCACACGGAGTGGCGTGCCACCCATACCACACGGAATGGCGTACCGTCCATACCACACAGAATGGCGTGCCATCCATACCACACAGAATGGCGTGCCATACATACCACACCGAATGGCGTGCCATCCATACCACACAGAATGGCGTGCCATCTTTACCACACAGAATGGAGTGTCATCCATACCACACAGAATGGCGTGCTGTCCATACCACACAGAATGGTATGACATCCATACCACACAGAATATCACCCAGAATGGCGTGCCGTCCATACCACACAGAATACCACACAGAATGGCGTGCCATCCATACCACACAGAAAACCAGACAGAATGGCGTGCCATCCATACCACACAGAATACCACACAGAATGGCGTACCATCCTTACCACACAGAATACCACACAGAATGGCGTGCCGTCCATACCGCACAGAATACCACACAGAATATCACACAAGAATGGCGTGCCGTCCATACCACATAGAATGGCGTGCCATCCATACCACACGGAATGGCGTGCCATCAATACCACACGGAATGGGGTACCGTCCATACCACACAGAATGGCGTGCCATACATACCACACCGAATGGCGTGCCATCCATGCCACACAGAATAGCGTGCCATCCATACCACACAGAATGGCGTGCCATCCATACCACACAGAATGGCGTGCCGTTCATACCACACAGAATGGCGTGCCATCCATACTGCAAATAATGGCGTGCCATCCATACTACACAGAATGGCGTGCCGTCATCCATACCACACAGAATAGCGTACCATCCATACCACACAGAATGACGTGCCATCCATACCGCAAATAATGGCGTGCCATCAATACCACACAGAATACCACACAGAATACCACACAGAATACCACACAGAATACCACACAGAATACCACACAGAATACCACACAGAATACCACACAGAATACCACACAGAATCCTACACAGAATCCTACACAGAATACCACACAGAATACCACACAGAATACCACACAGAATACCACACAGAATACCCCACAGAATACCCCACATAATACCCCACAGAATACCCTACAGAATACCCCACAGAATACCCCACATAATACCCCACAGAATACCACACAGAATACCACACAGAATACCACACAGAATACCACACAGAATACCACACAGAATACCACACAGAATACCACACAGAATACCACACAGAATACCACACAGAATACCACACAGAATACCACACAGAATGGCGTGCCGTCCATACCGCACAGAATAGCGTGACATCCATACCACACAGAATAGCGAGCAATCCATACCGCAAAGAATGGCGTGCCATCCATACCACACCGAATGGTGTGCCGTCCATACCACACAGATTGGCGTGCCATCCATACCACACAGAATGGCGTGCCATCCATACCACACAGAATGGCGTGGCATCCATACCACACAGAATGGCCTGCTATCCATACCACACAGAATGGCGTGCCCTCCATACCACACAGAATGGCGTGCCATCCATACCACACAGAATAGCGTGCCGTCCATACCACACAGAATACCACACAGAATGGCGTGCCATCCATACCACACAGAATAGCGTGCCGTCCATAACACACATAATACCACACAGAATGGCGTGCCATCCATACCACACAGAATACCACACAGAATGGCGTGCCGTCCATACCACACAAAATGGCGTGCCGTCCATACCACACAAAATGGCGTGCCATCCATACCACACAGAATGGCGTGCCATCTATGCCACACAGAATACCACACATCATGGCGTGCCATCCATACCACACAGAATGGCGTGCCGTCCATACCACACAGAATACCACACATAATGACGTGCCATCCATACCATACAGAATACCACACAGAATGGCGTGCCGTCCATACCACACAGAATACCACACAGAATGGCGTGCCGTCCATACCACACAGAATACCACACAGAATGGCGCGCCATCCATACCACACAGAATACCACACAGAATGGCGTGCCGTCCATACCACACAAAATGGCGTGCCGTCCATACCACAAAGAATGGCGTGACATCCATACCATACGGAATGGCGTGCCATCCTTACCACACGGCATGGCGTGCCGTCCATACCACACAAAATGACGTGCCATCCATACCACACAGAATAGCGTGCCATCCATACCATACAGAATGGCGTGCCGTCCATACCACACAGAATGGCGTGCCATCCATACCGCAAATAATGGCGTGCCATCCATACCACACAGAATACCGTACCATCCATACCACACAGAATAGCGTGCCATCCATACCGCAAATAATGGCGTGTCATCAATACCACACAGAATACCACACATAATGGCGTGCCGTCCATACCACACAGAATACCACACATAATGGCGTGCCATCCATACCACACAGAATACCACACATAATGGCGTGCCATCCATACCACACATAATACCACACATAATGGCGTGCCATCCATATCACATAGAATGGCGTGGCATCCATACTACAGATAATGCCACACATAATAGCGTGCCATCCATACCACACAGAATACCACATATAATGGCATGCCATCTATACCACACAGAATACCACACAGAATGGCGTGCCATCTATACCACACAGAATGGCGTGCCATACGTACCACACAGAATGGCGTGCCATCCATACCACACAAAATGGCGTGCCATCCATACCACACAGAATGGCGTGCCATCTTTCCCACACAAAATGGCGTGCCATCCATACCACACAGAATAGCGTGCCATCCATACCACACAGAATGGCGTGCCAACCATACCACACAGAATGGCGTGCCATCCATACCACACATAATGGCGTGACGTCCATACCACACATAATGGCGTGCCATACATACCACACGGAATGGCGTGCCATCCATACCACACGGAATGGGGTACCGTCCATACCACACAGAATGGCGTGTCATCCATACCACACAGAATGGCGTGCCATACATACCACACCGAATGGCGTGCCATCCATCCATTCCACACAGAATGGCGTGCCGTCCATACCACACAGAAAACCACACAGAATGGCGTGCCATCCATACCACACAGAATGGCGTGCCATCCATTCCACAAAGAATGGCGTGCCATCTTTCCCACACAAAATGGCGTGCCATCCATACCACACACAATAGCGTGCCATCCATACCACACCGAATGGCGTGACGTCCATACCACACAGAATGGCGTGACGTCCATACCACACAGAATGGTGTGACGTCCATACCACAAAGAATGGCGTGCCATCCATACCACACGGAGTGGAGTGCCACCCATACCACACGGAATGGTGTACCGTCCATACCACACAGAATGGCGTGTCATCCATACCACACAGAATGGCGTGCCATACATACCACACCGAATGGCGTGCCATCCATACCACACAGAATGGCGTGCCATCTTTACCACACAGAATGGAGTGTCATCCATACCACACAGAATGGCGTGCTGTCCATACCACACAGAATGGCATGACATCCATACCACACAGAATATCACCCAGAATGGCGTGCCGTCCATACCACACAGAATACCACACAGAATGGCGTGCCATCCATACCACACAGAATGGCGTGCCATCCATACCACACAGAATAGCGTGCCGTCCATAACACACATAATACCACACAGAATGGCGTGCCATCCATACCACACAGAATACCACACAGAATGGCGTGCCGTCCATACTACACAAAATGGCGTGCCGTCCATACCACACAAAATGGCGTGCCATCCATACCACACAGAATGGCGTGCCATCTATGCCACACAGAATACCACACATCATGGCGTGCCATCCATACCACACAGAATGGCGTGCCATCCATACCACACAGAATACCACACATAATGACGTGCCATCCATACCATACAGAATACCACACAGAATGGCGTGCCGTCCATACCACACAGAATACCACACAGAATGGCGTGCCGTCCATACCACACAGAATACCACACAGAATGGCGCGCCATCCATACCACACAGAATACCACACAGAATAGCGTGCCGTCCATACCACACAAAATGGCGTGCCGTCCATACCACAAAGAATGGCGTGACATCCATACCATACGGAATGGCGTGCCATCCTTACCACACGGCATGGCGTGCCATCCATACCACACAAAATGACGTGCCATCCATACCACACAGAATAGCGTGCCATCCATACCACACAGAATGGCGTGCCGTCCATACCACACAGAATGGCGTGCCATCCATACCGCAAATAATGGCGTGCCATCCATACCACACAGAATACCGTACCATACATACCACACAGAATAGCGTGCCATCCATACCGCAAATAATGGCGTGTCATCAATACCACACAGAATACCACACATAATGGCGTGCCGTCCATACCACACAGAATACCACACATAATGGCGTGCCATCCATACCACACAGAATACCACACACAATGGCGTGCCATCCATACCACACATAATACCACACATAATGGCGTGCCATCCATATCACATAGAATGGCGTGCCATCCATACTACAGATAATGCCACACATAATAGCGTGCCATCCATACCACACAGAATACCACATATAATGGCATGCCATCTATACCACACAGAATACCACACAGAATGGCGTGCCATCTATACCACACAGAATGGCGTGCCATACGTACCACACAGAATGGCGTGCCATCCATACCACACAAAATGGCGTGCCATCCATACCACACAGAATGGCGTGCCATCTTTCCCACACAAAATGGCGTGCCATCCATACCACACAGAATAGCGTGCCATCCATACCACACAGAATGGCGTGCCAACCATACCACACAGAATGGCGTGCCATCCATACCACACATAATGGCGTGACGTCCATACCACACATAATGGCGTGCCATACATACCACACGGAATGGCGTGCCATCCATACCACACGGAATGGGGTACCGTCCATACCACACAGAATGGCGTGTCATCCATACAACACAGAATGGCGTGCCATACATACCACACCGAATGGCGTGCCATCCATCCATTCCACACAGAATGGCGTGCCGTCCATACCACACAGAAAAACACACAGAATGGCGTGCCATCCATACCACACAGAATGGCGTGCCATCCATTCCACAAAGAATGGCGTGCCATCTTTCCCACACAAAATGGCGTGCCATCCATACCACACACAATAGCGTGCCATCCATACCACACCGAATGGCGTGACGTCCATACCACACAGAATGGCGTGACGTCCATACCACACAGAATGGTGTGACGTCCATACCACAAAGAATGGCGTGCCATCCATACCACACGGAGTGGCGTGCCACCCATACCACACGGAATGGTGTACCGTCCATACCACACAGAATGGCGTGTCATCCATACCACACAGAATGGCGTGCCATACATACCACACCGAATGGCGTGCCATCCATACCACACAGAATGGCGTGCCATCTTTACCACACAGAATGGAGTGTCATCCATACCACACAGAATGGCGTGCTGTCCATACCACACAGAATGGCATGACATCCATACCACACAGAATATCACCCAGAATGGCGTGCCGTCCATACCACACAGAATACCACACAGAATGGCGTGCCATCCATACCACACAGAAAACCAGACAGAATGGCGTGCCATCCATACCACACAGAATACCACACAGAATGGCGTACCATCCTTACCACACAGAATACCACACAGAATGGCGTGCCGTCCATACCGCACAGAATACCACACAAAATATCACACAAGAATGGCGTGCCGTCCATACCACATAGAATGGCGTGCCATCCATACCACACGGAATGGCGTGCAATCAATACCACACGGAATGGGGTACCGTCCATACCACACAGAATGGCGTGCCATACATACCACACCGAATGGCGTGCCATCCATGCCACACAGAATAGCGTGCCATCCGTACCACACAGAATGGCGTGCTATCCATACCACACAGAATGGCGTGCCGTCCATACCACACAGAATGGCGTGCCATCCATACTGCACAAATAATGGCGTGCCATCCATACTACACAGAATGGCGTGTCGTCATCCATACCACACAGAATAGCGTACCATCCATACCACACAGAATGACGTGCCATCCATACCGCAAATAATGGCGTGCCATCAATACCACACCGAATACCACACAGAATACCACACAGAATACCACACATAATATCACACAGAATACCACACAGAATACCACACAGAATACCACACAGAATACCACACAGAATACCACACAGAATACCACACAGAACACCACACAGAATACCACACATAATACCACACAGAATACCACACAGAATACCACACAGAATACCACACAGAATACCACACAGAATAGCACACAGAATACCACACAGAATACCACACAGAATACCACACAGAATACCACACAGAATACCACAAAGAATACCACACAGAATACCACACAGAATACCACACAGAATACCACACAGAATACCACACAGAATACCACACAGAATACCACACAGAATACCACACAGAATACCACACAGAATACCACACAGAATACCACACAGAATACCACACAGAATACCACACAGAATACCACACAGAATACCACACAGAATACCACACAGAATACCACACAGAATACCACACAGAATACCACACAGAATACCACACAGAATACCACACAGAATACCACACAGAATACCACACAGAATACCACACAGAATACCACACAGAATACCACACAGAATACCACACAGAATACCACACAGAATACCACACAGAATACCACACAGAATACCACACAGAATACCACACAGAATACCACACAGAATACCACACAGAATACCACACAGAATACCACACAGAATACCACACAGAATACCAAACAGAATACCACACAGAATACCACACAGAATACCACACAGAATACCACACAGAATACCACACAGAATACCACACAGAATAACACACAGAATAACACACAGAATAACACACAGAATACCACACAGAATACCACACAGAATACCACACAGAATACCACACAGAGTACCACACAGAATACCACACAGAATACCACACAGAATACCACACAGAATACCACACAGAATACCACACAGAATACCAGAATACCACACAGAGTACCACACAGAATACCAGAATACCACACAGAATACCACACGGAATACCACACAGAATACCACACATAATACCACACATAATACCACACATAATACCACACATAATACCACACAGAATACCACACAGAATACCACACAGAATACCACACAGAATACCACACAGAATACCACACAGAATACCACACAGAATACCACACAGAATACCACACAGAATACCACACAGAATACCACACAGAATACCACACAGAATACCACACAGAATACCACACAGAATACCACACAGAATACCAAACAGAATACCACACAGAATATCCCACAGAATACCACACAGAATACCACACATAATACCACACAGAATACCACACAGAATACCACACAGAATACCACACAGAATACCACACAGAATACCACAAAGAATACCACACAGAATACCACACAGAATACCACACAGAATACCACACAGAATACCACACAGAATACCACACAGAATCCTACACAGAATCCTACACAGAATACCACACAGAATACCACACAGAATACCACACAGAATACCACACAGAATACCACACAGAATACCACACAGAATACCACACAGAATACCCCACATAATACCCCACAGAATACCCTACAGAATACCCCACAGAATACGCCACATAATACCCCACAGAATACCACACAGAATACCACACAGAATACCACACAGAATACCACACAGAATACCACACAGAATACCACACAGATTACCACACAGAATACCACACAGAATACCACACAGAATACCACACAGAATGGCGTGCCATCCATACCACACAGAATAGCGTGCCGTCCATACCACACAGAATACCACACAGAATGGCGTGCCATCCATACCACACAGAATACCACACAGAATGGCGTGCCGTCCATACCACACAAAATGGTGTGCCGTCCATACCACACAAAATGGCGTGCCATCCATACCACACAGAATGGCGTGCCATCCATGCCACACAGAATACCACACAGAATGGCGTGCCATCCATACCACACAGAATGGCGTGCCGTCCATACCACACAGAATACCACACATAATGACGTGCCATCCATACCACACAGAATACCACACAGAATGGCGTGCCGTCCATACCACACCGAATACCACACAGAATGGCGTGCCGTCCATACCACACAGAATACCACACAGAATGGCGTGCCATCCATACCACACAGAATACCACACAGAATGGCGTGCCGTCCATACCACACAAAATAGCGTGCCGTCCATACCACACAGAATGGCGTGACATCCATACCATACGGAATGGCGTGCCATCCATACCACACGGAATGGCGTGCCATCCATACCACACAGAATGACGTGCCATCCATACCACACAGAATAGCGTGCCATTCATACCACACAGAATGGCGTGCCATCCATACCACACAGAATGGCGTGCCGTCCATACCACACAGAATGGCGTGCCATCCATACCGCAAATAATGGCGTGCCATCCATACCACACAGAATACCGTACCATCCATACCACACAGAATAGCGTGCCATCCATACCACACAGAATGGCGTGCCGTCCATACCACACAGAATGGCGTGCCATCCATACCGCAAATAATGGCGTGCCATCCATACCACACAGAATACCGTTCCATCCATACCACACAGAATAGCGTGCCATCCATACCGCAAATAATGGCGTGTCATCAATACCACACAGAATACCACACATAATGGCGTGCCGTCCATACCACACAAAATGGCGTGCCGTCCATACCACAAAGAATGGCGTGCCATCCATACCATACGGAATGGCGTGCCATCCTTACCACACGGCATGGCGTGCCATCCATACCACACAAAATGACGTGCCAACCATACCACACAGAATAGCGTGCCATCCATACCACACAGAATGGCGTGCCGTCCATACCACACAGAATAGCGTGCCATCCATACCGCAAATAATGGCGTGCCATCCATACCACACAGAATACCGTACCATCCATACCACACAGAATAGCGTGCCATCCATACCGCAAATAATGGCGTGTCATCAATACCACACAGAATACCACACATAATGGCGTGCCGTCCATACCACACAGAATACCACACATAATGGCGTGCCATCCATACCACACAGAATACCACACATAATGGCGTGCCATCCATACCACACATAATACCACACATAATGGCGTGCCATCCATATCACATAGAATGGCGTGCCATCCATACTACAGATAATGCCACACATAATGGCGTGCCATCCATACCACACAGAATACCACATATAATGGCATGCCATCTATACCACACAGAATACCACACAGAATGGCGTGCCATCTATACCACACAGAATGGCGTGCCATACGTACCACACAGAATGGCGTGCCATCCATACCACACAGAATGGCGTGCCATCCATACCACACAGAATGGCGTGCCATCTTTCCCACACAAAATGGCGTGCCATCCATACCACACAGAATAGCGTGCCATCCATACCACACAGAATGGCGTGCCAACCATACCACACAGAATGGCGTGCCATCCATGCCACACAGAATGGCGTGACGTCCATACCACACATAATGGCGTGCCATACATACCACACGGAATGGCGTGCCATCCATACCACACGGAATGGGGTACCGTCCATACCACACAGAATGGCGTGTCATCCATACCACACAGAATGGCGTGCCATACATACCAAACCGAATGGCGTGCCATCCATCCATTCCATACAGAATGGCGTGCCGTCCATACCACACAGAAAACCACACAGAATGGCGTGCCATCCATACCACACAGAATGGCGTGCCATCCATTCCACACAGAATGGCGTGCCATCTTTCCCACACAAAATGGCGTGCCATCCATACCACACACAATAGCGTGCCATCCATACCACACCGAATGGCGTGACGTCCATACCACACAGAATGGCGTGACGTCCATACCACACAGAATGGCGTGACGTCCATACCACACAGAATGGTGTGACGTCCATACCACAAAGAATGGCGTGCCATCCATACCACACGGAGTGGCGTGCCACCCATACCACACGGAATGGCGTACCGTCCATACCACACAGAATGGCGTGCCATCCATACCACACAGAATGGCGTGCCATACATACCACACCGAATGGCGTGCCATCCATACCACACAGAATGGCGTGCCATCTTTACCACACAGAATGGAGTGTCATCCATACCACACAGAATGGCGTGCTGTCCATACCACACAGAATGGCATGACATCCATACCACACAGAATATCACCCAGAATGGCGTGCCGTCCATACCACACAGAATACCACACAGAATGGCGTGCCATCCATACCACACAGAAAACCAGACAGAATGGCGTGCCATCCATACCACACAGAATACCACACAGAATGGCGTACCATCCTTACCACACAGAATACCACACAGAATGGCGTGCCGTCCATACCGCACAGAATACCACACAGAATATCACACAAGAATGGCGTGCCGTCCATACCACATAGAATGGCGTGCCATCCATACCACACGGAATGGCGTGCCATCAATACCACACGGAATGGGGTACCGTCCATACCACACAGAATGGCGTGCCATACATACCACACCCAATGGCGTGCCATCCATACCACACAGAATAGCGTGCCATCCATACCACACAGAATGGCGTGCCATCCATACCACACAGAATGGCGTGCCGTCCATACCACACAGAATGGCGTGCCATCCATACTGCAAATAATGGCGTGCCATCCATACTACACTGAATGGCGTGCCGTCATCCATACCACACAGAATAGCGTACCATCCATACCACACAGAATGACGTGCCATCCATACCGCAAATAATGGCGTGCAATCAATACCACACAGAATACCACACAGAATACCACACAGAATACCACACAGAATACCACACAGAATACCACACAGAATACCACACAGAATACCACACAGAATACCACACAGAATACCACACAGAATACCACACAGAATACCACACAGAATACCACACAGAATACCACACAGAATACCACACAGAATACCACACAGAATACCACACAGAATCCATACCACACAGAATACCACACAGAATGGCGTGCCGTCCATACCGCACAGAATACCACACAGAATATCACACAAGAATGGCGTGCCGTCCATACCACATAGAATGGCGTGCCATCCATACCACACGGAATGGCGTGCCATCAATACCACACGGAATGGGGTACCGTCCATACCACACAGAATGGCGTGCCATACATACCACACCCAATGGCGTGCCATCCATACCACACAGAATAGCGTGCCATCCATACCACACAGAATGGCGTGCCATCCATACCACACAGAATGGCGTGCCGTCCATACCACACAGAATGGCGTGCCATCCATACTGCAAATAATGGCGTGCCATCCATACTACACAGAATGGCGTGCCGTCATCCATACCACACAGAATAGCGTACCATCCATACCACACAGAATGACGTGCCATCCATACCGCAAATAATGGCGTGCAATCAATACCACACAGAATACCACACAGAATACCACACAGAATACCACACAGAATACCACACAGAATACCACACAGAATACCACACAGAATACCACACAGAATACCACACAGAATACCACACAGAATACCACACAGAATACCACACAGAATACCACACAGAATACCACACAGAATACCACACAGAATACCACACAGAATACCACACAGAATGCCACACAGAATACCACACAGAATACCACACAGAATACCACACAGAATACCACACAGAATACCACACAGAATACCACACAGAATACCACACAGAATACCACAAATAATACCACACAGAATACCACACAGAATACCACACAGAATACCACACAGAATACCACACAGAATACCACACAGAATACCACACAGAATACCACACAGAATACCACACAGAATACCACACAGAATACCACACAGAATACCACACAGAATACCACACAGAATACCACACAGAATACCACACAGAATACCACACAGAATACCACACAGAATACCACACAGAATACCACACAGAATACCACACAGAATACCACACAGAATACCACACAGAATACCACACAGAATACCACACAGAATACCACACAGAATACCACACAGAATACCACACAGAATACCACACAGAATACCACACAGAATACCACACAGAATACCACACAGAATACCACACAGAATACCA
Organism: Chirona hameri; assembly: GCA_036785665.1. Classification (NCBI taxonomy): domain Eukaryota; kingdom Metazoa; phylum Arthropoda; class Thecostraca; order Balanomorpha; family Balanidae; genus Chirona; species Chirona hameri. Next base: position 59,678 of record JAXIVJ010002532.1, read on the forward strand.
CACAGAATACCACACAGAATACCACACAGAATACCACACAGAATACCACACAGAATACCACACAGAATACCACACAGAATACCACACAGAATACCACACAGAATACCACACAGAATACCACACAGAATACCACACAGAATACCACACAGAATACCACACAGAATACCACACAGAATACCACACAGAATACCACACAGAATACCACACAGAATACCACACAGAATACCACACAGAATAACACACAGAATACCACACAGAATACCACACAGAATACCACACAGAATACCACACAGAATACCACACAGAATACCACACAGAATACCACACAGAATACCACACAGAATACCACACAGAATACCACACAGAATACCACACAGAATACCACACAGAATACCACACAGAATACCACACAGAATACCACACAGAATACCACACAGAATACCACACAGAATACCACACAGAATACCACACAGAATACCACACAGAATACCACACAGAATACCACACAGAATACCACACAGAATATCACACAGAATATCACACAGAATATCACACAGAATACCCCACAGAATACCCCACAGAATACCACACAGAATACCACACAGAATACCACACAGAATACCACACAGAATACCACACAGAATACCACACAGAATACCACACAGAATACCACACAGAATACCACACAGAATACCACACAGAATACCACACATAATACCACACAGAATACCACACAGAATACCACACGGAATACCACACAGAATACCACACATAATACCACACATAATACCACACATAATACCACACAGAATACCACACAGAAAACCACACAGAATACCACACAGAATACCACACAGAATACCACACAGAATACCACACAGAATACCACACAGAATACCACACAGAATACCACACAGAATACCACACAGAATATCACACAGAATACCACACAGAATACCACACAGAATACCACACATAATACCACACAGAATACCACACAGAATACCACACAGAATACCACACAGAATACCACACAGAATACCACGCAGAATACCACACAGAATACCACACAGAATACCACACAGAATACCACACAGAATCCTACACAGAATCCTACACAGAATACCACACAGAATACCACACAGAATACCACACAGAATACCACACAGAATACCACACAGAATACCCCACAGAATACCCCACATAATACCCCACAGAATACCCTACAGAATACCCCACATAATACCCCACATAATACCCCACAGAATACCACACAGAATACCACACAGAATACCACACAGAATACCACACAGAATACCACACAGAATACCACACAGAATATCACACAGATTACCACACAGAATACCACACAGAATACCACACAGAATACCACACAGAATGGCGTGACATCCATACCACACAGAATAGCGTGCCGTCCATACCACACAGAATGCCACACAGAATGGCGTGCCATCCATACCACACAGAATACCACACAGAATGGCGTGCCGTCCATACCACACAAAATGGCGTGCCGTCCATACCACACAAAATGGCGTGCCATCCATACCACACAGAATGGCGTGCCATCCATGCCACACAGAATACCACACATCATGGCGTGCCATCCATACCACACAGAATGGCGTGCCGTCCATACCACACAGAATACCACACATAATGACGTGCCATCCATACCACACATAATACCACACAGAATGGCGTGCCGTCCATACCACACAGAATACCACACAGAATGGCGTGCCGTCCATACCACACATAATACCACACAGAATGGCGTGCCATCCATACCACACAGAATACCACACAGAATGGCGTGCCGTCCATATCACACAAAATGGCGTGCCGTCCATACCACACAGAATGGCGTGACATCCATTCCATACGGAATGGCGTGCCATCCATACCACACGGAATGGCGTGCCATCCATACCACACAGAATGACGTGCCATCCATACCACACAGAATAGCGTGCCATCCATACCACACAGAATGGCGTGCCATCCATACCACACAGAATGGCGTGCCGTCCATACCACACAGAATGGCGTGCCATCCATACCGCAAATAATGGCGTGCCATCCATACCACACAGAATACCGTACCATCCATACCACACAGAATAGCGTGCCATCCATACCGCAAATAATGGCGTGTCATCAATACCACACAGAATACCACACATAATGGCGTGCCGTCCATACCACACAGAATACCACACATAATGGCGTGCCATCCATACCACACAGAATACCACACATAATGGCGTGCCATCCATACCACACATAACACCACACATAATAGCGTGCCATCCATACCACATAGAATGGCGTGCCATCCATACTACAGAAAATGCCACACATAATGGCGTGCCATCCATAACACACAGAATACCACATATAATGGCATGCCATCTATACCACACAGAATACCACACAGAATGGCGTGCCATCCATACAACACAGAATGGCGTGCCATACGTACCACACAGAATGACGTGCCATCCATACCACACAGAATTGCGTGCCATCCATACCACACAGAATGGCGTGCCATCTTTCCCACACAAAATGGCGTGCCATCCATACCACACAGAATAGCGTGCCATCCATACCACACAGAATGGCGTGCCGTCCATACCACACAGAATACCACACATAATGACGTGCCATCCATACCACACATAATACCACACAGAATGGCGTGCCGTCCATACCACACAGAATACCACACAGAATGGCGTGACATCCATACCACACAGAATAGCGTGCCGTCCATACCACACAGAATGCCACACAGAATGGCGTGCCATCCATACCACACAGAATACCACACAGAATGGCGTGCCGTCCATACCACACAAAATGGCGTGCCGTCCATACCACACAAAATGGCGTGCCATCCATACCACACAGAATGGCGTGCCATCCATGCCACACAGAATACCACACATCATGGCGTGCCATCCATACCACACAGAATGGCGTGCCGTCCATACCACACAGAATACCACACATAATGACGTGCCATCCATACCACACATAATACCACACAGAATGGCGTGCCGTCCATACCACACAGAATACCACACAGAATGGCGTGCCGTCCATACCACACATAATACCACACAGAATGGCGTGCCATCCATACCACACAGAATACCACACAGAATGGCGTGCCGTCCATATCACACAAAATGGCGTGCCGTCCATACCACACAGAATGGCGTGACGTCCATACCACACAGAATGGCGTGCCATACATACCACACGGAATGGCGTGCCATCCATACCACACGGCATGGGGTACCGTCCATACCACACAGAATGGCGTGTCATCCATACAACACAGAATGGCGTGCCATACATACCACACCGAATGGCGTGCCATCCATCCATTCCACACAGAATGGCGTGCCGTCCATACCACACAGAAAACCACACAGAATGGCGTGCCATCCATACCACACAGAATGGCGTGCCATCCATTCCACACAGAATGGCGTGCCATCTTTCCCACACAAAATGGCGTGCCATCCATACCACACACAATAGCGTGCCATCCATACCACACCGAATGGCGTGCTATCCATACCACACAGAATACCACACATAATGGCGTGCCATCCATTCCACGCAGAATGGCGTGCCATCTTTCCCACACAAAATGGCGTGCCATCCATACCACACACAATAGCGTGCCATCCATACCACACCGAATGGCGTGACGTCCATACCACACAGAATGGCGTGACGTCCATACCACACAGAATGGCGTGACGTCCATACCACACAGAATGGTGTGACGTCCATACCACAAAAAAATGGCGTGCCATCCATACCACACGGAGTGGCGTGCAACCCATACCACACGGAATGGCGTACCGTCCATACCACACAGAATGGCGTGCCATCCATACCACACAGAATGGCGTGCTATACATACCACACCGAATGGCGTGCCATCCATACGACACAGAATGGCGTGCCATCTTTACCACACAGAATGGAGTGTCATCCATACCACACAGAATGGCGTGATGTCCATACCACACAGAATGGCATGACATCCATACCACACAGAATGGCATGACATCCATACCACACAGAATATCACACAGAATGGCGTGCCGTCCATACCACACAGAATACCACACAGAATGGCGTGCCATCCATACCAAACGGAAAAACCAGACAGAATGGCGTGCCATCCATACCACACAGAATACCACACAGAATATCACACAAGAATGGCGTGCCGTCCATACCACATAGAATGGCGTGCCATCCATACCACACGGAATGGCGTGCCATCAATACCACACGGAATGGGGTACCGTCCATACCACACAGAATGGCCTGCCATACATACCACACCGAATGGCGTGCCATCCATACCACACAGAATACCACACAGAATACCACACAGAATACCACACAGAATACCACACAGAATACCACACAGAATACCACACAGAATACCACACAGAATACCACACAGAATACCACACATAATACCACACATAATACCACACATAATACCACACAGAATGCCACACAGAATACCACACAGAATACCACACAGAATACCACACAGAATACCACAAAGAATACCACACAGAATACCACACAGAATACCACACAGAATACCACACAGAATACCACACAGAATACCACACAGAATACCACACAGAATATCACACAGAATACCACACAGAATACCACACATAATACCACACAGAATACCACACAGAATACCACACAGAATACCACACAGAATACCACACAGAATACCACACAGAATACCACACAGAATACCACACAGAATACCACACAGAATACCACACATAATGGCGTGCCATCCATACCACACAGAATACCACACATAATGGCGTGCCATCCATACCACACATAATACCACACATAATGGCGTGCCATCCATATCACATAGAATGGCGTGCCATCCATACTACAGATAATGCCACACATAATGGCGTGCCATCCATACCACACAGAATACCACATATAATGGCATGCCATCTATACCACACAGAATACCACACAGAATGGCGTGCCATCTATACCACACAGAATGGCGTGCCATACGTACCACACAGAATGGCGTGCCATCCATACCACACAGAATGGCGTGCCATCCATACCACACAGAATGGCGTGCCATCTTTCCCACACAAAATGGCGTGCCATCCATACCACACAGAATAGCGTGCCATCCATACCACACAGAATGGCGTGCCAACCATACCACACAGAATGGCGTGCCATCCATACCACACAGAATGGTGTGACGTCCATACCACACATAATGGCGTACCATACATACCACACGGAATGGCGTGCCATCCATACCACACGGAATGGGGTACCGTCCATACCACACAGAATGGCGTGTCATCCATACCACACAGAATACCACACAGAATGGCGTGCCATCCATGCCACACAGAATGGCGTGCCATCCATACCACACAGAATGGCGTGCCATCCATACCACACAGAATGGCGTGCCATCCATACCACACATAATGGCGTGCCATCCATGCCACACAGAATGGCGTGCCATCCATACCACACAGAATGGCGTACCATCCATACCACACAGAATACCACACAGAATGGCGTGCCATCCATGCCACACAGAATGGCGTGCCATCCATACCACACAGAATGGCGTGCCATCCATACCACACATAATGGCGTGCCATCCATGCCACACAGAATGGCGTGCCATCCATGCCACACAGAATGGCGTGCCATCCATACCACACAGAATGGCGTGCCATCCATACCACACAGAATGGCGTGCCATCCATGCCACACAGAATGGCGTGCCATCCATACCACACAGAATGGCGTGCCATCCATACCACACAGAATGGCGTGCCATCCATACCACACATAATGGCGTGCCATCCATGCCACACAGAATGGCGTGCCATCCATACCACACAGAATGGCGTACCATCCATACCACACAGAATACCACACAGAATGGCGTGCCATCCATGCCACACAGAATGGCGTGCCATCCATACCACACAGAATGGCGTGACATCCATGCCACACAGAATGGCGTGCCATCCATACCACACAGAATGGCGTGCCATCCATACCACACAGAATGGCGTGCCATCCATACCACACAGAATGGCGTGCCATCCATACCACACAGAATGGCGTGCCATCCATACCACACAGAATGGCGTGCCATCCATGCCACACAGAAGGGCGTGCCATCCATACCACACATAATGGCGTGCCATCCATACCACACAGAATGGCGTGCCATCCATACCACACAGAATGGCGTGCCATCCATACCACACATAATGACGTGCCATCCATGCCACACAGAATGGCGTGCCATCCATACCACACAGAATGGCGTACCATCCATACCACACAGAACACCACACAGAATGGCGTGCCATCCATGCCACACAGAATGGCGTGCCATCCATACCACACAGAATGGCGGGCCATCCATACCACACATAATGGCGTGCCATCCATGCCACACAGAATGGCGTGCCATCCATACCACACAGAATGGCGTGCCATCCATACCGCACAGAATGGCGTGTCATCCATACCACACAGAATGGCGTGCCATCCATACCACACAGAATGGCGTGCCATCCATACCACACAGAATGGCGTGCCATCCATGCCACACAGAATGGCGTGCCATCCATACCACACATAATGGCGTGCCATCCATACCACACAGAATGGCGTGCCATCCATACCACACAGAATGCCGTGCCATCCATACCACACAGAATGGCGTGCCATCCATGCCACACAGAATGGCATGCCATCCATACCACACAGAATAGCGTGCCATCCATACCACACAGAATGGCGTGCCATCCATACCACACATAATGGCGTGCCATCCATGCCACACAGAATGGCATTCCATCCATACCACACAGAATGGCGTGCCATCCATACCACACAGAATGGCGTGCCATCCATGCCACACAGAATGGCGTGCCATCCATACCACACAGAATGGCGTGCCATCCATACCACACAGAATGGCGTGCCATCCATACCACACATAATGGCGTGCCATCCATGCCACACAGAATGGCGTGCCATCCATACCACACAGAATGGCGTACCATCCATACCACACAGAATACCACACAGAATGGCGTGCCATCCATGCCACACAGAATGGCGTGCCATCCATACCACACAGAATGGCGTGACATCCATGCCACACAGAATGGCGTGCCATCCATACCACACAGAATGGCGTGCCATCCATACCACACAGAATGGCGTGCCATCCATACCACACAGAATGGCGTGCCATCCATACCACACAGAATGGCGTGCCATCCATACCACACAGAATGGCGTGCCATCCATGCCACACAGAAGGGCGTGCCATCCATACCACACATAATGGCGTGCCATCCATACCACACAGAATGGCGTGCCATCCATACCACACAGAATGGCGTGCCATCCATACCACACATAATGACGTGCCATCCATGCCACACAGAATGGCGTGCCATCCATACCACACAGAATGGCGTACCATCCATACCACACAGAATACCACACAGAATGGCGTGCCATCCATGCCACACAGAATGGCGTGCCATCCATACCACACAGAATGGCGGGCCATCCATACCACACATAATGGCGTGCCATCCATGCCACACAGAATGGCGTGCCATCCATACCACACAGAATGGCGTGCCATCCATACCGCACAGAATGGCGTGTCATCCATACCACACAGAATGGCGTGCCATCCATACCACACAGAATGGCGTGCCATCCATACCACACAGAATGGCGTGCCATCCATGCCACACAGAATGGCGTGCCATCCATACCACACATAATGGCGTGCCATCCATACCACACAGAATGGCGTGCCATCCATACCACACAGAATGCCGTGCCATCCATACCACACAGAATGGCGTGCCATCCATGCCACACAGAATGGCATGCCATCCATACCACACAGAATAGCGTGCCATCCATACCACACAGAATGGCGTGCCATCCATACCACACATAATGGCGTGCCATCCATGCCACACAGAATGGCGTTCCATCCATACCACACAGAATGGCGTACCATCCATACCACACATAATACCACACAGAATGGCGTGCCATCCATACCACACAGAATGGCGTGCCATCCATACCACACAGAATGGCGTGCCATCCATACCACACAGAATGGCGTGCCATCCATACCACACAGAATGGCCTGCCATCCATACCACACAGAATGGCGTGCCATCCATACCACACAGAATAGCGTGCCATCCATACCACACAGAATGGCGTGCCGTCCATACCACACAGAATAGCACACACCTTGACCACAGAATTGACCACACCTTGAGAATAGCACACACCTTGACCACAGAATTGACCACACCTTGAGAATAGCACACACCTTGACCACAGAATTGACCACACCTTGAGAATAGCACACACCTTGACCACAGAATTGACCACACCTTGAGAATAGCACACACCTTGACCACAGAATTGACCACACCTTGAGAATAGCACACACCTTGACCACAGAATTGACCACACCTTGAGAATAGCACACACCTTGACCACAGAATTGACCACACCTTGAGAATAGCACACACCTTGACCACAGAATTGACCACACCTTGAGAATAGCACACACCTTGACCACAGAATTGACCACACCTTGAGAATAGCACACACCTTGACCACAGAATTGACCACACCTTGAGAATAGCACACACCTTGACCACAGAATTGACCACACCTTGAGAATAGCACACACCTTGACCACAGAATTGACCACACCTTGAGAATAGCACACACCTTGACCACAGAATTGACCACACCTTGAGAATAGCACACACCGTGACCACAGAATTGACCACACCTTGAGAATAGCACACACCTTGACCACAGAATTGACCACACCTTGAGAATAGCACACACCGTGACCACAGAATTGACCACACCTTGAGAATAGCACACACCTTGACCACAGAATTGACCACACCTTGAGAATAGCACACACCTTGACCACAGAATTGACCACACCTTGAGAATAGCACACACCTTGACCACAGAATTGACCACACCTTGAGAATAGCACACACCTTGACCACAGAATTGACCACACCTTGAGAATAGCACACACCTTGACCACAGAATTGACCACACCTTGAGAATAGCACACACCTTGACCACAGAATTGACCACACCTTGAGAATAGCACACACCGTGACCACAGACTTGACCACACCTTGAGAATAGCACACACCTTGACCACAGAATTGACCACACCTTGAGAATAGCACACACCGTGACCACAGAATTGACCACACCTTGAGAATAGCACACACCGTGACCACAGAATTGACCACACCTTGAGAATAGCACACACCGTGACCACAGAATTGACCACACCTTGAGAATAGCACACACCTTGACCACAGAATTGACCACACCTTGAGAATAGCACACACCTTGACCACATAATTGACCACACCTTGAGAATAGCACACACCGTGACCACAGACTTGACCACACCTTGAGAATAGCACACACCTTGACCACAGAATTGACCACACCTTGAGAATAGCACACACCGTGACCACAGAATTGACCACACCTTGAGAATAGCACACACCGTGACCACAGAATTGACCACACCTTGAGAATAGCACACACCGTGACCTTGACCGCCGCCGGGTGAGGACGTGACCGAGAGCACTCCGCGGGTGAGCAGAGGCGATCTGCTGTCATAGCGTGTGTGGCCGGTAGCCGCCAACAGAGACAGTGAGCAGTGAGCACGGTGCAGTTTAGCTAGACGTTGTGCTAATGAGCACCCGGCTTCATCATGGACGCTGAGATGAAAACCAAGATCCTCGAGGCTCTCAACGATCCGGAAATGGCCGCGACTCTCCAGGCTATACTCGCACCGATCGTCAGCCAGGCTGTCAACCAGGCTGTGACGATGGCGATGGAGGCCAAGGATCAGGAGATCGCGAGGCTGAAGCAGGACCTGAACAACAGCAGGATGAAAATCGACGAGCTGGAGCAGTATTCACGGAAAAATTCGTTGAACGTCGCGGGCATTCCCGAGTCACCTGGGGAGTCGACGTCGCAGCTCATCCAAGACCTGGGGAAGATGATCGGCGTCGACATCGATCGGACCGACATCGACGCCTGTCACCGGATCGGGCGGCAGACGGCGTCAAAACCTCGCACTATCATCGTTAAACTCACAAGGTACAATCAGCGCCAGGAGATGTACGCCGCTCCGTGACGCAGGAAGCTCCGTGAGGTGTCGGCACCAATAGGAGCCCCGTTCACGAGGCAGCAGCTAGGCAACATCTACATCAGTGACAACCTGACGTCTCACAGGCAGGCCGTCCTCTACGTCGCTCGTCAGCTGAAACGGAAGGGTAAGCTGTTCGCGGCGTGGAGCGACGACGGACGTCTGAAGGTAAGGACCACCAGAGGTGGGTACACCAGGATCATCAGCACCAACGACGGCCTGAGTGAACTGGTAGGCGACGACCCAGAGCTGACGGCTGTGACTGACTCTGCCGACCCTGACGCCACACCCGGACGCGCTGCGGGCGGGGCGGCCGCTCCTGTCGAGCCGCCGCCCGCGCCGGCCAGCCGCGAGACCCGTAACAAGGGCAAGCGTACGGCCCACTAGCGACTGACCTGTGCGCGCCCCTGCCAGGACCGGTGACCTTGGCCGGCGCGGCGACCAAGCCGTGCACTGCCGCAGGCTACAGTCTGCCCGTCCGGCGAGACAGCTGTGCCGTGACGTCACCACGAGATGGTAGAGGGGCCGGGAAGAGGCGGGCGACGGGAAAGAGGGGAGGGGACTGTGCTCAGGGAGGGCTGGATAGGGCTGACGTTTGGGGAGGGTGGGGAAGTTGCGTTTTTTTTAACTTGTCGCACCATTCATGCTGTTATTTTGTCCGAGAGGTTCGCCCCTCATATGCTTTCTGTTGTAGTTGATCTGCTTGTTGTAATAATTGCTATGATTTACGTTTTGCTGTCTTCTGTAAACTTCTGTTTGTATCAATCTGTTGTTTCTCACTTTATCCATATTGAGCTTTCCATTCTGTGTGTGTTTAAGTCTCATTATGTTGCATTAGTTATGCCGGGTGCTCACTAGCTTCACTTTGTTGTTTTGCGTTGTATTTATGCTAACTTCATTATTGTATTGTTTTGCCGCAGAGCCGGCCGCCCTGCCCGCTGCCGTGCCCGCCGTCTGGCCTACCGTTGACCTGCTGAGTCGAGCCTGCCGAGCCCTGGGTCCTGGTGGAGCACCGGGGGCCGCCCGACCGTCACCGTTTAACCACCACAACACACCACTACACCACTACATTACTACACACAACGCAAGGTATCCAACACAACCTAGTGACGAGCAGATCCGCGGGGTCATTGAATCACAGCACCGCTTCACATGCACGTCAGCACACACCTACATTAATTTAACTTCTACTGAGCGCGATACAACTCACACGTTCACAAAACACGCATATTTACTCACGCAAACAACCTTCACTCACAGACAATATAGGTTAGGGGGAATGTACCACAATATTTAAATACTCCTTAACATAGGATGTGTTGAAAGAAATCCTGGACCACCACCAAACACAAAACTCAAAATATGTCACGTTAACATCAATAGCATCACCGCTGAGGGACGACTGGACGAATTGGACCACTTTGTAGACGACAACAACATAGACACACTGGCCGTATCCGAGACAAAACTAGACGATAACATTCACCCCAGTCTTTACCAACTGACTAACTTCCACGCACCATTCACGAGACACAGGACCAGACACGGTGGAGGGGTTGCGACGTACACACGCTCAAGCTTACCAACATGCAGACTTACAACGTTAGAGACAGACGGGGCAGAATGGATATGGACAAAGACAAAGATAAAGAACGACACTATTATCACGTGCACTGTGTACATTCCACCAAACCTGCCAGCAGACAAACACGACGATTTCATTGACAAACTGAACGACAGCGTGACGCGGGCGCAGACTTTCTCACCGACTGCTGTCATTATTCTGGGAGACTTTAACACTGGCAATATTTTCCTTGACCGACATATTTACGCGCGAAGCACCATGACTTCATTCGACCTAAAATTAAAGGACGCACTGGACACCTTGGACCTATTTCAAATCATAAACACTCCGACAAGGACCACAGATGACACTGCAAACAAGCGAGACTTGATCATAACGGACAACAAGCCGATAATTACAACCTCAGGGCTCCTACCACCTTTCTCCAACATTGATCACATCCCAGTCGCTATAACACTCAACATAGATACAACTAGCGCTAACAGTAACACGCAGACTAAAGACGTTTGGGACTACCAAAGACTCGACGCTGATAAACTGACTCAGACACTTCTACACGCTGACTGGGACCATGTCCTTGATGGTGACATACACACGGCAACTGAGCGGTTCACATCGGTCCTTTTAGAAGCAGCGACTGACGCCATTCCCAAAAAGACAATACGCATACGGAAACACGACAAACCCTGGATGACGAGTGAACTAAGACGGAACATACGCAAAAGAGACAGACTGTTTAGACAAGCGCAGCAAAGACAGCAAACAAGGGACAACAAACAACAAGGTTCGGACGCAACGGACACAACACAATGGGGCAGATGGAAACGACAGTGCAACTTTGTGACAGCACTCAACGACTCCGTAACAACCACATACAAACAACAGCCAGAACACTCGTCGAACATCAACATGATCCATACAAGTATCACCAAACACTGAAATCACTGATCGGACGTAAACATCACAGACATACCAACACTAGAAACGACAAACGGTGACTTAGTTACAGACGAGACGGACAAAGCCAGCATCTTTAACGAACACTTTACTTCTCAAACGAATCTCGACACAGACTCACTAGAATTACCGGACGATCCTGCAAATGACAGAACCATTCCGACACTGCAACAAATTAATGTTTCACAAGAACAAGTACTAAAAGCATTAAATTCACTTAACATGCACAAATCGACCGGCCCCGATCAAGTTTCCACCAAATTGCTTAAACTAACAGCGCTGCTGATATACGAACCACTCACGACACTATTGTATTGTATTGTATTGTATAATAACGAACAATCCACACGAATGTGTTTTTTACAGTTCTGAGTCAAAAATGGATACACATGGGATAAGACATGACATAGTAAAACATGCGCACATATATACACATACGTCCACACCGAAATCGAAATAAAATCAGACATTTGCTGGCAGGAGTCGGCGCTTCAGCTGTCTTTTAAATTGTCTGACAGACATATCGTTGAACTCGCGTGGCAGCTCGTTCATGCCAAGCGCCGCGCGGTAGGCGAAGCGCCTCTTGCCAGTCTCCGTCCTAACCCGCGGTAGGAATAGGAGCCGGTCCTGCTAGTGGGCCGCGAGTGGGCAGGCCTGTCACAGTGGGTGACGAATATCTCGGCGAGACTCTCCGGCTCAGCGGTGCGGCGGACTTTGTGGAGAAGGCAGAGGGTTTGGTAGAGGACGAGGTTGGGAGCATCCAGCCACCCCAGCGCGTCACGCACACCAGAAACGCGGTCGTGCTTGCGTTTTCCGGAAACGACTCGGGCAGCGAAGTTGATGAGCTTCTGAATGCGGTGAAGGTTTTTGGCGGAGCCGCTGCCGTACACGACCAGGCAGTAACGGATGTGTGAGACCACGAGGGAGGTGACGATTTCGGGGATGATTTCTGGAGGGAGGAAATGGCGGATGTGGGATAGGCTGACTAGGATTCCGCAGCACTTGCGAGAGAGAGCGGACACATGAGCGTCCCAGGTGAGGTTTTTATCAAAGACGACGCCAAGGTTGCGTGCCTCGGAACGGGGGGCCAAAGACGTATCGCAAAATTTGATGGTGAATTGAGGAAGGGAGCGCAAATTTTGTCGTGTGCCGATGGTAAGGAGTTCGAACTTCGTTACGTTAACTTTAAGACCATTGCAAAGAAAGTAATCTCCGAGAGCAGAGAGAGCCAACTCCATGCGAGCGATAAGCGCAGGCAAGCAAGATTTTGGTTCCGAAATCATGACCTGAGTATCATCGGCGTATTGCACCACAAGCGCAACAGCCGCATGAAGACTCAGGTCATTTGCAAGCGCGCAGAAAAGAATGGGGCCGAGAGATGAACCCTGAAAGACTCTTTGCTGTATGGAACGCGGTGCGGAAATCTTAACCTTGCCATCAGAGCCAGTGAAGCTAACACTCTGTGTGTGACCGTGCAAGTAATTTTTGAACCATGAAGTATCTATATTGAGGGTCTGAAGTTTTTATAGAAGTTTACCGTGGTGAATAACGTCAAAGCATTTGCTAAGGTCAATTAAGCAAAGAAGCGAGATTTTGCCTGAGTCCATGGCCGAAAGCATATGGTCACTGATACAGGTGAGCGCCGTCTCTGTTGAGTGTCGCGGGCGGAAACCGTGTTGGGTAGGAGCAAGAAGATGGTTGGATGAAAGGTAATAGTAGAGCTGGCGTTGGACTGCTCGCTCTGCTATCTTGGCGATAACCGGAAGTATTTAAATGGGACGAAAGTTGGATGGATTTGAAGGGTCGCCAGTTTTATGGATGGGGTACACCAGGGAGTGTTTCCAGGAGGATGGTACGTCGTTGGTCGTGATGCAGGAGTTGACGAGGAAAAGAAGGACGTGACCTATGGAGTTAAAGGCGAGCTTCAGGAGGCGGATGCAAAGTCCGTCAGCACCGCGAGCCGGGGAGTTTCGCATACTAGAAATAATTCGGTGAAGGGCACTGAGACTAACAGGATGCAGCGAGAACGAACACGCACCCACTCTCGACAAGCGAGTGGAGAGCGAAGGGGGCGGGCCCTGTGCCCCCAGCTCGGCAGCTACGCTAGGACCGACATTGACAAAGAATTCGTTCATGTCATCCGCTGAGGTAGCTGGCAGCACCTGAGCGCTGAACCGCTTGCTGCCCACCAAGTCCCGGGCAGACTTCCAGAAGCTGGCTCTACCCTGTTCCAAAATGCGGGCGCCAAGGTACCGCCGCCGGTCGGCTCTGAATGCAGCTCGTGCAAGACGATTTGCTGTGCGGTACTGCTCTGAGCCATGACCTGACACTCTCAGTGCCTGTGCTCGCTGCAAAATCAGAAGCCGGGTACTGTCGGATATCGGTGGGGCGGTCGGATTTCGCACGGTTATTGATTTCACTGGTGCATAGTGCGAGACAACGGGATTTATACCCTCGACTATATAATAAATCTCTCGAATTAGGCATTTTCCCCAACAGCTGGAAAGAAGCGACCGTTACACCTATCTTCAAAAACTCGGATCACCATCAGACTTTCGCCAATACCGCCCTATCAGTCTTTTGTCCTGTCTATCAAAACTTCTAGAAAATATAGTTTTTTCCTCTATATACTCCCATCATACCTCTTAACAGACAGACAAAGCGGGTACAGGCAACTCAGCTTCAACTGGTCTACCTGACTCACACACTTTATAAACAACTAGACGAAGGACGTGACATGACAGCAATCTTTCTCGACATTTCAAAATATTTTGACAACATTTGGCATGATGGACTTCTTTACAAATGCAAAAACGACTTTCTTATTTCTGGCCCGCTCCTCCTATGGCTGAAATCATATCTGACAGACAGAACACAACGGGTGAGGGTGGGAGACGCCTTTTCCTCGACACAAACTATCAACGCTAGATGCTCTCAGGGCTCAGTTCTGGGGCCTCTCCTTGCGCTTAACACTAGACGGACTCACCGAAAAAGTCACTAACGAAATTATTTTCTACGCAGACGATACTTCTCTGTATGCCTCTCATACGACTGAAGACATTGACACCGTACAACAGTCTCTTCAACGCGACCTTGACGCTATTGACGAATACGCAAGACAATGGGCAATTCAATTCAACACTTCCAAAACAATTCAACAGACATTCAGCCACAAAGCACATCACACATCACCAGTACTACGTTTCTCTGGAAAAATAATTTCCCCGGACACTGAAGCACATAAACACTCGGCATCACATTATCAAAAGACCTGAGATTCCTCAAACATGTGAATAACATAATTAAAAAAGCAAACATAGCACTAAGCCCTCTCTATCCAGTAGCCAAACACATACATCGCACCACACTCGGTCACATATACACAACCTACGTAAGACCACACTTTGACTATTGTGACATTGTTTTTGACGGACACATTACCTTACAAGACGAATTGCGACTAGAAAAGGTACAGAGTCGTGCGGCGAGACTGGTGACAGAGACCTCACTCAGAACATCGACAGACAAACTGAGACAAGACCTGGGATGGGACACACTCAAGACACGACGAACAATGCACAAACAGCTGTTCTTTCACAGGCTCACAAACACACCACACCAGCAACCAGAATACATAAGACAGATACTCCCACAGTCACGAGTTCACAACATTGGAAGGACACTCAGAAACTCTAGAACACTTAACACTCCCCGCCAACAGAACAACATCCTTCCAACGATCATTCATCCCAAACACTACCCGCAAATGGAACACACTGCCAGAAACACTTCAAACACAGCCTTCACACAAAAGGTTCAAGAAAGGCATCGCGGATCTGTTCGGAACTACCAAACCCCCTACATACTTCTCATTCGGCTCAAAACTCGGAAACACATATCACACCCAAATTAGAACGGGGAGCCTTCAGCTCAACGTTCATCTTTATCAAACGCAAAGACTTTCTTCTCCAAGTTGTTTATGCGGCCACCAATCAGAGACCTTGCAGCATTTTATTTTCCACTGTCCACTTTTTCAAGATTTGAGGACCAAGCTTCTTCGGCAGCTAACACAATTATTAGGTCCTGATTTTACCCGACTACCAAAAACAGACATTCTACACACACTGACGCATGGACACAACATTCACAGCGACGACGGTCGGGTGCTCGCGGGGCTCTTCCAGGACTACGTAATAGAAGGAATAAGGCGGCGGCGGGCGGCGCGGCGGCGGGCGGCGGCGGGGCGGCGGCTGGCGCTGCGACCGATTAACCTCTGATTTCTCTTTCCGGCGGTCGTGTCACTTGTCTCACGCTTATGTTAGGAGAGGTGCCGTGATTTAAGTCCTTTGGACTTTTGCACCGATCCTATTATTTTATTTTTTACGTTGTTTCTCTACTTGATTACAAATAAATAAACAAACAAACAAACAAACACAGAATGGCGTGCCATCCATACCACACAGAATGGCGTGCCATCTTTCCCACACAAAATGGCGTACCATCCACACCACACAGAATAGCGTGCCATCCATACCACACAGAATGGCGTGCCATCCATACCGCACAGAATGGCGTGCCATCCATACCACACAGAATGGCGTGACGTCCATACCACACAGCATGGCGTGTCACCCATACCACACAGAATGGCGTGCCATCCATACCACACAGAATGGCGTGCCATCCATACCACACAGAATGGCGTGCCATACATACCACACAGAATGGCGCACCATCCATACCACACGGAATGGCGCGCCGTCCATACCACACAGAATGGCGTGACGTCCATACCACACAGCATGGCGTGTCACCCATACCACACGGAATGGCGTGCCATCCATACCACACAGAATAGCGTGCCATCCATACCACACAGAATGGCGTGCCATCTTTCCCACACAAAATGGCGTGCCATCCATACCACACAGAATAGCGTGCCATCCATACCACACAGAATGGCGTGCCATCCATACCGCACAGAATGGCGTGCCATCCATACCACACAGAATGGCGTGACGTCCATACCACACAGCATGGCGTGTCACCCATACCACACAGAATGGCGTGCCATCCATACCACACAGAATGGCGTGCCATACATACCACACCGAATGGCGTGCCATCCATCCATACCGCACATAATGGCGTGCCATCTTTACCACACAGAATGGCGTGCCATCCATACCACACAGAATGGCGTACCATCCATACCACACGGAATGGCGCGCCGTCCATACCACACATAATGGCGTGACGTCCATACCACACAGCATGGCGTGTCACCCATACCACACGGAATGGCGTGCCATCCATACCACACAGAATAGCGTGCCATCCATACCACACAGAATGGCGTGCCATCCATACCACACAGAATGGCGTGACGTCCATACCACACAGAATGGCGTGCCATCCATACCACACAGAATGGCGTGCCATACATACCACACCAAATGGCGTGCCATATAGCCATACCACACAGAATAGCGTGCCATCCATACCACACAGAATGGCGTACCGTCCATACCACACAGAATGGCGTGCCATCCATACCACACAGAATGGCGTGACGTCCATACCACACAGAATGGCGTGCCATCCATACCACACAGAATGGCGTGCCATACATACCACACCGAATGGCGTGCCATCTAGCCATACCACACAGAATAGCGTGCCATCCATACCACACAGAATGGCGTACCGTCCATACCACACATAATGGCGTCCCATCCATTCCACACAGAATGGCGTGCCATCTTTCCCACACAAAATGGCGTGCCATCCATACCACACAGAATGGCGTGCCATCCATACCACACAGAATGGCGTGACATCCATTCCACACAGAATGGCGTGCCATCTTTCCCACACAAAATGGCGTGCCATCCATACCACACAGAATGGCGTGCCATCCATACCACACAGAATGGCGTGCCATCCATTCCACACAGAATGACGTGCCATCCATACCACACATAATGGCGTGCCATCCATACCACACAGAATAGCGTGACGTCCATACCACACAGAATGGCGTGACGTCCATACCACACAGAATGGCGTGACGTCCATACCACACAGAATGGTGTGACGTCCGTACCACACAGAATGGCGTGCCATCCATACCACACGGAATGGCGTGCCATCCATACCACACGGAATGGCGTACCGTCCATACCACACATGGCGTGCCATCCATACCACACAGAATGGCGTACCGTCCATACCACACAGAATGGCGTGCTGTCCATACCACACAGAATGGTGTGCCATCCATACCACACAGAATGGCGTACCGTCCATACCACACAGAATGGTGTGCCATTCATACCACACAGAATGGTACTGAACACAGAATGGTTACTGAACATGCCTTGATCCACTTTGTGGAATTTGTTACCAAAGCCCTTGAGGATAATAAACATGCCATTGGAGTATATCTAGACACAAAAAAAGCATTTGACAGTGTCAATCATTCATTGCTTGTTAATAAACTATCACAGTATGGGATGAGGGGGAAATGTGCAGAACTCATTGAAGATTACATGAAAAATAGAACCCAAAAAGTAAAGATGAATGATTCATTATCAACACCCAGACAAATCACATGTGGTATACCTCAGGGATCTGTCCTTGGGCCATTGCTGTTTTTAATTTACATAAATGATCTAAATAGTATATCACAAAATATGAAAGTCATTACATTTGCAGATGATACTAATTTATTCCTAAGTGATCAAAACTATGAGAATCTGGAAGCTAAAATGAATTGTGAGCTTCAGTTAATACAAACATGGTTCGCAAGTAACAAACTGAAGCTTAATGTTGATAAAACCAGCTTCCAGGTCTTCTCAAAGTTGAAAAATCCAGTGTTACCCGAACTTAAAATCAACAATATGGTTATCAAGCATACACCAACAGTCAAATTCTTAGGACTACTCGTTGACTCTGAATTGACTTTCAAAGCACACATAAAGAAACTTTGCACAAAACTTTGTCAAATCGCAGGCATTGTAAGCAGGACAAGGTGGTACTTGGAAAAGAATCACCTTCTCTTGTTATATAATAGCCTTGTCCTTCCTCATATCAATTACTGCTGCCTGTTATGGGGCATAAATTATGACACAAACCTTCAATGCATCTTGAAGATACAAAAACGTATAGCCAGAACTATTATGGGGTTGAACTTTAGAGACTCAGTAACATCCAAATTCAAAGAAATCGGAATACTTACTATGCATAGCTTAGTCAAATATAAATCCATTATATTTGCATATAAAAATAAAAATAAATCACAACCAATTGTATTAAGGGACATCCTCAATGTCAGAGTACCAAATGTAACCAGAACACAGGATATGTTTGAAATTCCCTTTACTAGATACACATACCGTAAACACACTGCAAGATTTTTCATTCCAGAGACATGGAACTCACTACAACAGCCATGTAACTTGGCAAATAATATGAAATTATCAACACTGAAGTCAAATGTGAAATCCTACCTGCTGCAGAATCAGTGTCGGGCTGAGTAGAATGTGAGTAATGATGTTTATGACTTATCTAAATTTCGGAAGAAGACAATCACTAAGGAGTACTTCCTTCAGAATCTTCACTAGTTTCATTGTATTCCCTTAGACCACTACTCAAATACATTTGTAGAACAACATAATAGTATACATAATAATACAAGAACATAATAGTATATATAATTATTGATGGTATCACGTATGTGTGCATATGCATATGCATACATGGTTGATGGTATCATACATATACATACATAGTCCAAGTTAGTCAAATGTGTTTTCTTTTCATGAGTTTCATATAAGTAGATCATAGGTAGCTGGTAGGGTCACCCATTCAATGTCGCTGGCTTCGGGGTCCCTACTCGGCAACAAGCTATGCTTAGTTGAGTGGGGTCCACGAAGCACCAGCAAGAAACGCCTGAAAATTGACCAGACTCTGTCCTCTGCCCTGTATGAATGATATCCCCTTTACTAACAGTTAATGAATCCATCCTCATCCTGTCCTGGATGAGGATGAGTGAGGATGATATCCTGCGACGTAGTTGGGGGACAGTCATTTGCTGTTTTCAACAATGACTACTTTTCGCCTTCTTTTATATCACCACATCCTAACACCCAAACTACCTCTCTTCATATGCTTTTTTATTTTTGTTTCCATTTCTTAGCTGGGAGTGCCGCGACATTTTTTCTTTTGTTCTCTGGTGTTAACTTAAGGTGTCGTGCGTCGTTGGGATCGAGGGCGGGGGCACTCCTGGTCACCTATTAATAGGTGGCGGTTAGAAGAAAAAATGGCGTGCCATCCATACCACACAGAATGGCGTACCGTCCATACCACACAGAATGGCGTGCCATCCATACCACACAGAATGGCGTGCCGTCCATACCACACAGAATGGCGTGCCATCCATACCACACAGAATGGCGTGCCATCCATGCCACACAGAATGGCGTGACGTCCATACCACACAGAATGGCGTGCCATCCATGCCACACAGAATGGCGTGACGTCCATACCACACAGAATGGCGTGACGTCCATACCACACAGAATGGCGTGCCATCCATACCACACAGAATGGCGTGCTATCCATACCACACAGAATGGCGTGCCGTCCAGAGTCTACCGCCACCCATACCTCACAGAACCGCGAAGTTGGACCGCGCGTGGCTGGCGAGATCGCCGGGTTGGGTGATGTGTCGGAGGTGGCCGATGTGTCGGAGATCGCCGGGTTGGCCGATGTGTCGGAGGTGGCCGATGTGTCGGAGATCGCCGGGTTGGCCGATGTGTCGGAGGTGGCCGATGTGTCGAAGATCGCCGGGTTGGGTGATGTGTCGGAGGTGGCCGATGTGTCGGAGATCGCCGGGTTGGCCGATGTGTCGGAGGTGGCCGATGTGTCGGAGATCGCCGGGTTGGGTGATGTGTCGGAGGTGGCCGATGTGTCGGAGATCGCCGGGTTGGGTGATGTGTCGGAGGTGGCCGATGTGTCGGAGATCGCCGGGTTGGGTGATGTGTCGGAGGTGGCCGATGTGTCGGAGATCGCCGGGTTGGCCGATGTGTCGGAGGTGGCCGATGTGTTGGAGATCGCCGGGTTGGGTGATGCGTCTGAGGTGGCCGATGTGTCGGAGATCGCCGGGTTGGCCGATGTGTCGGAGGTGGCCGATGTGTCAGAGATCGCAGAGTTGGGTGATGTGTCGGAGGTGGCCGATGTGTCGGAGATCGCCGGGTTGGGTGATGTGTCGGAGGTGGCCGATGTGTCGGAGGTGGCCGATGTGTCGGAGATCGCCGGGTTGGGTGATGTGTCGGAGGTGGCGTGTCGCCTGCCGCGTGTCGGTGCCTGCGCGCTCGAGCTGATGCCGCTGTCACTGGCGGAGCTGCGGGCCATCGTCTTCAGGATGAATGGCTCGTCGACCTGTGGTGACGACGGCATCAGCACCCACATGTTTCTGCATGTGTTATGACTCTTTCGGAGAGGTGCCATTACATTTGATCAATTCCAGCATTACCAAATTCGACGTCCCTCATTCCTGGAAACACTCCCTGATACACCCTATCCGGTGATCCGGTGATCCCTCCCACCCATCCAACTTCCGTCCCTATCTTCCTATCTTCACCCTATCTTCCGTCTGCATCGTCCCTGTCATTGCCAAAATTGTAAAGAGAGCTGTCCACCAGCAGCTTCACACTTACCTGTCCGAAAACCACCTCCTTTCCCCTAACCAGCACGATTTTCGCCCCCGTCACTCCACGGAAACCGCGCTGACTTCCATAGCCGACCATATCCTATCCGCCTTCGACCATGGAGAAGTTGCCCTTCTCTGCCTGCTAGATTTGACCAAATGTTTTGATGTGATCAACCACTCAAAACTCCTCTCTAAATTGCAGGCTCACAGAAACGACACATCTTGGTTCTCGGCATACCTGAGAAAGCACACCCAGTCAGAGTGTCAGCCTCACTGACAATCTGAGTCGTGTAAAAAAAATCCCTCCCGCCAGGGCCTCCTCTAACATGTTAACTGGGGGGCGCAGCCTCCCCCTCCCCCCCCCCCCCCCAGTCGAGCTGAAGTCGGGTCACTGGGGGAGGGGGCAGGTAATTGTCATCGGTCTGTATAAAAACGAGATACTCGAATCGGCGAAGGAAAAAATATTCAATTGACGCAGATCTAAGGGAAAAAACGGTTAACTAAGTGAATAAGACTCGATGGTAATTTGTTAAGAAATACCACTTAAGTTTTAGTGCGGGAAAGTACCTATTCTGACTGGTGTTCTGACAATATAAGCAATGTCATGATCTCATCCCATCTCTCGACAGTTACGCGGCATGTTTGGTAGGGGGCGCCGGGCAATGATCTCATCCCGTCTCTTGACAGTTACGCGGCATGTTTGGTAGGGGGCGCCGGGCAGTGATCTCATCCCATCTCTTGACAGTTACGCGGCATGTTTGGTAGGGGGCGCCGGGCAATGATCTCATCCCGTCTCTTGACAGTTACGCGGCATGTTTGGTAGGCGGTGCCGGGCAGTGATCTCATCCCATCTCTTGACAGTTACGCGGCATGTTTGGAAGGGGGCGCCCGGCAGTGATCTCATCCCATCTCTTGACAGTTACGCGGCATGTTTGGTAGGGGGCGCCGGGCAGTGATCTCATCCCATCTCTTGACAGTTACGCGGCATGTTTGGTAGGCGGCGCCGGGCAGTGATCTCATCCCATCTCTTGACAGTTACGCGGCATGTTTGGTAGGCGGCGCCGGGCAGTGATCTCATCCCATCTCTTGACAGTTACGCGGCATGTTTGGTAGGGGGCGCCGGGCAGTGATCTCATCCCATCTCTTGACAGTTACGCGGCATGTTTGGTAGGGAGCGCCAAGCAGTGATCTCATCCCATCTCTTGACAGTTACGCGGCATGTTTGGTAGGGGGCGCCGGGCAGTGATCTCATCCCATCTCTTGACAGTTACGCGGCATGTACGGTAGAGGGCGCCGGGCAGTGATCTCATCCCATCTCTTGACAGTTACGCGGCATGTTTGGTAGGGGGCGCCGGGCAGTGATCTCATCCCATCTCTTGACAGTTACGCGGCATGTTTGGTAGGGGGCGCCGGGCAGTGATTTGTAATGCTGGACTGATGGCTGGCATTTTTTGACATTCGGTTCGACTGTTGGCTGCAGATTGTAGTTTCAGGGGGGGGGGGGGGGCAAAGCAATCTCCTAGGCGTCAAGGCCTTTTTTGAGACTGTGGGCACTTCCTGTGGTCAGCCGGTCGGAGGCCTAAGGAAGCCATCGGCGGGTCTTGATAAGGTATTTCAACTGGTCAGAAAGAGCCCTCGGTCAGGCTTGTACAGTGCCCTGGGACCTGGGTCCTTTGCCCTTAGTGACCGGTCGTATGTCCTCGGCAGGTCTTAGAAGGCATTTCACAGACCTACCGGATGGTCCGGATGAGCCTGGTCAAAGAGGTCCCAGACGGGTCACAAGAGAACTCGGCCGACCTAAGAATGCCCTTGGCTTGTGTAAGAGGGCATTTTATAGGCAGCCTGAGAGTTGCATAGGGGTCATTCCACGTCAAATCGCACAACAAATTCCCCGCCCCCTCCGATTTTGATGAAAATTAGTACCCCTGTAGTGTCAAGTGAAACAAACATACACACCCACTTTTAGGTCCGGATGACCTCAAGGGTCATGTTTAGAGGTCATCAAAGGTCACGATTTTTTGCGTACTTTATATCAATCAAACGCCTATATATTTTATGTTAATGGACTTAGCGAAATAAAACGAATATCGAAATGCTCCACAGGGTTGGACCATTCGGAAATAAGGATAAAAATGCCACATGACCTCAATATGACCTGACCTGCTCAGGTCAAACTCATAAAATGTATTTTTCTATAAGTTTGCCTGCTCGTAACTAGTCCAAACTTGGCAGAATAAATGAACGTAACATCCTATAAGAATGTGCTAAAAAGAATGCGGAGACGTTTCTACTTTTTGAGATACCGCCCTTTGAGTATGGTAAGAAGGTGAAACGGAGCAATGCCCCAAGGCTATTTTCATGTCGCTTGCCATAATGTCCGTTTCTTTGGCCCGATTGACGTGAAATTTGGTGGGTAGCTTACGTTTCAAGAATTCAATCACTTTCCGAGTTTTCAGCTTGACCTGACCCCTCATGACCTAGCATGACCTAGGAATAGTGTATGTCCCACAAAAACGTATTACCTATAAGTAACACGGTGTTCTATAGATGTTCAGGAGCATATCACATTTGCACAGATGTTAACAGGTGACATTTATGGTTTCCATTGACATAATGACCCAGAATGACCTTTTCAGAAGTCAACCGAGGTCGCTGACCTCTGATGACCTGATATTACTTTTTTGGTCTCTGGAAAGTTTCTATGACATTTTAGGACGCTGATTTCAAATTTGGAATCCATTTTACATAATTGTATATTCCACTGAGGTCATGCACTTCACACGCCAACCGAGGTCACTAACCTCCGATGACCTGAGATGACATTTTTGGACTTTGATAGCTTCTAGGACATTTTGTGACGCATATTTCAAATTGGCACCTATATTTTGCATAATATTATACATATAATTATATCAAATGGATTCCAAATTTAAAATCAGCATCCTAAAATGTCCTAGAAACCTCCAGAGGCAAAACAAAATAATATCAGGTCAGCAAAGGTCAATGACCTCGGTTGACCTCTCAAAAGGTCATCCGGGGTTATGATCTCAATGGAAACCATAAATGTCACCTGTTAACACCTCTGCATATGTGTTATGCTCTTGAACATCTATAAAAAAACATCGTCGCATTTCGAAGGGTTGCAATGCTTTACTTGACGCGAATCGTGACATCGATTTGTGGCTGCACAGTGCCGCCAAGTTCAAAAAGAGTGTAATCGCATATGTACGTGGAGAGTAAGTGATGACGCTTGTCTGTGGTGAAGTGCTGTGTTTATTTGTGTTTATTTATGTATTGCTTTTTTATCTCTTATGACTTCACCTGTCAGTGGGTATTTATACCTGTTGGTGATTATCGTAATAAACTGAAACTGAAAACACCGTATTACCTATAGGTAATACGTATCTGTGGGCAATACACTATTCCTAGGTCATGCTAGGTCATGCGAGGTCAGGTGAAGCTGAAAACTAGGAAAGTGATTGAATTCTTGAAACGTAAGCTACCCACCACATTGGACGTCAATCGGGTCAAAGAAACCGACATTATGGCAAGCGACATGAAAATAGCCTCGGAGCATTGCTCCGTTTCACTTCCTTACCATACTCAAAAGGCGGTATCTCAAATAGTTGAAAAGTCTCAGCCATTTTTTTCCTTCACTTTCTTAGAGGATGTTACGTTCATTTATTCGGCCAAGTTTGGACTAGTTACGATCAGGCAAACTTATAGAAAAATACATTTTATGAGTTTGACCTCGTCAGGTCAAGGGTCATATTGAGGTCTCGTGGTATTTTATCCCTATTTCCGAATGGTCCAACCCTGTGGAGCACTTCGATATTAGTTTTATTCCGCTAGGTCCATTAGCATAAAAGATATAGGCGTTTGATTGATAGAAAGTTCGCAAAAAATAATGACTTTTGATGATCTCTAAATATGCCATCGAGGTCACCGGGACCTAAAAGTGGGTGTGTATGTTTATTTCACTTGACACTACAGCTGTACCAATTTTCATGAAAATCGGAGGAGTCGGGGAATTTGTTGTGCGATTTGACGTGGAATGACCCCTTAGGCCAGTTTGAGAGGCCCTGGGCCAGTCTAGGAGGGCCTTAGCTAGTCTGAGAGCCTGCCACTGATCCGAGACGGTATTTTCCAAATATGAGAGCGCCTTATGTCGGTCTGAGAGGTCCCTTGGTCCGTTTGAGAGGGCCCTCGGGTCGGTCTGAGAAGGCTTCTGTCGGACCTGAGAGGGCCCTAGGCCGATCTGGAGGTCCTTTTTCAGACTTCAAGAGGCCCTATACCGCGGCCCGAGAGGGCCCTCCGGCGACCCGAGAGGGCCCTCGGTTGGTGAGAGGGGTACTGAAAGTTTGGTAACGATACTGGCAATACCTAGTCAACGAAATACTGCAAAGTAAAGCGGGGAGGCAAAATAGACCCACAGTATCTCGTATATTAAGTTAACTAGATCCAGAGCCAGGGAAATCCCTGTAGTTCATAGTTTTGGGTTTTGGGTCTTTTGGGTTCAGGTGGCTAGGTGTGGTGAATCGAACCCAGGGGCGATGGAAGCGGAGTCAAGGGGTCGGGGTCCCGCTACCCAATCAATCAATTGGGGAGGCAGAAATACGATTTTGCTCCCCATAATATCTCAAGTGGGACCGGCTGAAAGGTAGAATTTTATAGAAGAAAACGCGGTTAGTAGGGCAATACGTAAGGTCACATCTGGCGTTGCATGGACCTGCTCAGACCAGCACGGGGTCTGTTAAGACCAGTCGAGGCCCATAGCCAGAGGCTATGGGGCATGGGGTTTTGGGGTTTTAGGCTTTTTTGGGGGGTTTAGAGGCTATGGGGTTTTCGGCATGCCACTGAGGGGGGGGGGCATGCCGAAAACGATTGAAATTCGATCGAAACTTACGCATTT
The DNA here is from genome assembly GCA_036785665.1 of Chirona hameri. NCBI lineage: Eukaryota > Metazoa > Arthropoda > Thecostraca > Balanomorpha > Balanidae > Chirona > Chirona hameri. The sequence continues at coordinate 87,216 of JAXIVJ010002532.1, forward strand.
ACTGATATGAAATAGCATTTTAATACCTTGTATAAGGAAAAGTTTATTTTAACTCAGTCCTTAATGTACACATTAGTGAAATCCGATGAGTTTCTTCATTGTGTAAAACTTTGTGTTATCTGCAATCAAAACCAACGTTTGACCGTTTTGGGTCCGACAGTGGCATCTCAGGCCCTCAGGACAGTGGCATCTCAGGCCCTCAGGACAGTGGCATCTCAGGCCCTTAGGACAGTGACATCTCAGGCCCCCAGGACAGTGACATCTCAGGCCCTCAGGACAGTGGCATCTCAGGCCCTCAGGACAGTGGCATCTCAGGCCCTCAGGACAGTGGCATCTCAGACCCTCAGAACAGTGGCATATCAGGCCCTCAGGACAGTGGCATCTCAGGCCCTCAGGACAGTGGCATCTCAGGCCCTCAGGACAGTGACATCTCAGGCCCTCAGGACAGTGGCATCTCAGGCCCTCAGGACAGTGGCATCTCAGGCCCTCAGGACAGTGGCATCTCAGGCCCTCAGGACAGTGGTATCTCAGGCCCTCAGGACAGTGACATCTCAGGCCCTCAGGACAGTGACATCTCAGGCCCTCAGGACAGTGGCATCTCAGGCCCTCAGGACAGTGGCATATCAGGCCCTCAGGACAGTGGCATCTCAGGCCCTCAGGACAGTGGCATCTCAGGCTCTCAGGACAGTGGCATATCAGGCCCTCAGGATAGTGGCATCTCAGGCCCTCAGGACAGTGACATCTCAGGCCCTCAGGACAGTGGCATCTCAGGCCCTCAGGACAGCGGCATCTCAGGCCCTCAGGACAGTGACATCTCAGGCCCTCAGGACAGTGACATCTCAGGCCCTCAGGACAGTGGCATCTCAGGCCCTCAGGACAGTGACATCTCAGGCCCTCAGGACAGTGGCATCTCAGGCCCTCACGACAGTGGTATATCAGGCCCTCAGGACAGTGACATCTCAGGCCCTCAGGACAGTGGCATCTCAGGCCCTCAGGACAGTGGCATCGCAGGCCCTCACGACAGTGGTATCTCAGGCCCTCAGGACAGTGACATCTCAGGCCCTCAGGACAGTGACATCTCAGGCCCTCAGGACAGTGGCATCTCAGGCCCTCAGGACAGTGGCATCTCAGGCCCTCAGGACAGTGTCATCTCAGGCCCTCACGACAGTGGTATCCCAGGCCCTCAGGACAGTGACATATCAGGCCCTCAGGACAGTGGCATCTCAGGCCCTCACGACAGTGGTATCTCAGGCCCTCAGGACAGTGGCATCTCAGGCCCTCAGGACAGCGACATCTCAGGCCCTCAGGACAGTGGCATCTCAGGCCCTCAGGACAGTGGCATCTCAGGCCCTCAGGACAGTGGCATCTCAGGCCCTCAGGACAGTGGCATCTCAGGCCCTCAGGACAGTGGCATCTCAGGCCCTCAGGACAGTGGCATCTCAGGCCCTCAGGACAGTGGCATCTCAGGCCCTCAGGACAGTGACATCTCAGGCTCTCAGGACAGTGGCATATCAGGCCCTTTGGATCAGACACACTGATACAAAAATACTCCCAGCCTACTCTATCTACCACTCTACTTTCCTACTACTCCAAACCTATCCGCTTTCAGTGGTGAATTATATTTGTTTAACTCCCAGCTTACTCATCTACTCTTCTATTACTCCCGGCATATTCGCTTTCAGCGGCGCGAGACTGCACGCGGGCCGTATATGGGGTAGGAGAGTCGGACGGGAGTAAACATTTGCCCATAATACTCCCACAAAAAAACAACGACCTACTCCGATCCCATCCTATGGAAACCCTCAATGCACTCCCTAGTTTATCCATTTTTAGGCCAATGTTGGCACATGTTTACTCCCGAAATGCCCCCTATTATCGAGGGTTTCGGGTCGTGTGGTGTCGCGTCCGCCATGTTGAATTGCGTGGTTCCAATGTCAAGACTGTTTTGCGCGGTTCGTGTACCCTTCAACTGAAGTATTAAGGTATGCTAATTTGTTTTTTTATCGATTTCAACCTCGCATATTTTTCCCTTTGAGAGTGACAAAGGGAAATTGTGTGTGTGACTGCGTTACAAGTTCGATTATATTTCCGGATACCGAGGCCAGCCTAGACCTATATAAGGACCTAATATGCAAACCTATCGCAATATACCTATATAGTCTGTTCCACATATCTGCTGCCTTATTTAATGTGCAACATGTACGTTTATTTCAATTCAGTCCATTTGTTAGATGCCACTGCAGTGGCATTTCAGGTCTGGCAAGGACGCTCTCAATTCAATTTTGAGATGTCAAATATATCACCACATACCTCTGTCAATCAACTCTCTTTTTAGTGATTTTGTGTTATATAAAGTTCCGAAACATAGACAATTAATTACAAAATATAAACTTATGAGGACTTCAAAAACCTTAAGATATATGATGGTGTTGCACGGTGAATGTGCGTAAAGGACTGGAAGTCGTGTCTTTCAAACTAACCAGCTTATGACTTCCAAAGGAAAACTGAGTCACTTTTTGAGATAAGTATGCTTTACCTATGTCATATATTTTCAATGTTCGATGATAATATCATTCGATGTGTATCGATGAGACAAACGCAATGGTGAAATATGTTTTACTCTATAATGTTTTTTATCAAAAGTTATTCCTTCAAAATAATTCGTCGATTCTTAGAATGTTAAAACTTAATGGGTTATCTTAACCTAACTATTGACCTGAGGTAAATACTGATGCAACTGTAGTGACAGAAAATTATATTATCTTTCGAACGTTTTTTTTTTCTCGGCGCGTCGCTAGCTCTTTTAATTATCGAGATATAGACGGTTTTAGCAAGGGCACTCATATATAGCCGAAATTTGACCTTCACCTCTGGTGGTGACCTCAATATTGACTTGACCCCTAAAAAGACCGATATACTTGCGATAGAGCTTGTCTCGGGCTATCTAACAGCGTTTTCACTTGTAGCTTCGTTGCGTGGTTTTCGAGGTCTGGGGGGGGGGGAATCCCCCCCCCCCCGGCAGTTCGTGGTTGGTACGAACCCCGGTAGTGCTCGTGACGCGGATTAAGGCATTCCGCGCCCTTATTCTGTTATCCACATCTCTTTATATGACCTAGGATCAGATAAAATTATTGCAATACATCATTGTACATACAATTATTGTCCTGTTCGTGAAACATATTGTACAATAATACAAATAGAAATACAGCACGATTCGGGAGATAGCTGCCCATCATTGAAAAATCTGCGTGACCCCCGGTGAAAATATCTTACAGGAGGCCCTGCCTCCCGCTGCCCAACAACATCGGCGTTTTTCAAGGCTCAGTTCTAGGGCCTCTTCTCTACTGCGTGATCGCTAACGACATGTCAGTTTGCCGAAGACGCAGTAGTGTTCAATACGCCGACGACACACAAATTCTGGTCAGCGGTAACAAATCTTAAATTCAAACAGTCGTCACACGCATTGAAAACGTTCTGACCTCTCTTGACATTTGGTTCCGAGCAAACGGACTTAAAGTTAACGCCGCCCAACTCAACCAACCCAACTGATGCCCACACAATCTGCACACTTTACTCGACATCAAAGTAACATTCCGCGACCATGATTTACTTCCCATTTCGCAAGCAAAACAAAACTCGCCCTCGCCTTTGATCGCTCTCTCAGCTGGACAGCTCACGTTTCAACGATTATTAAACGCTGCTGTGGAGTTTTGAGCAGAGTTCGTCGCGGGCCGGGCTGGCCCTATGGGCCATGGGCTGGGCCTGGGCCGGGCCTGGGCTGGGCCTCAACTTTAAGGAAATCACTGGGCTCTGGACGGGCCTGGGCTGAGAATGTTGAAGTAATGCGCGCAACTCAGGTTCTTACCTGAGCCTAAATATATTTTAACCAGCAGTTTACTTCTACAGCAACACGCTGTTGTTGTGTTTTTTGTTTGTTAGCGTAGTTGGTTCATTGTTTCACATTTATTGTACACAAGTATATAAGCTACGATAATTATTACAAATTTTGTGAAAATCATTATATAAATTAGTCAAAGCTGCTGCGAGGAATATGATTAGCGTTATCAATAACATGGGAATCTGTGACCTTATCCTCGTTTTTTTAAAATTATTTAAGAAGAGAAACTTCTCTACTGCGGACTACCCATATTATGTAAAATTATTGACCTCGGGTAAATGGATTTATGTGAACATTGTATATCCATAGATGTAATTACATTCTTGACCTCGGGTCAATGGATTTATGTGAACATTGTATATCCATAGATGACCTCGGGTCAATGGATTTATGTGAACATTGTATATCCATAGATGACCTCGGATCAATGGATTTATGTGAACATTGTATATTGACCTCGGGTCAATGGATTTATGTGAGCATTGTATATCCATAGATGTAATTTTGAAAAAGGCCTGCGGCCGAAATATCAATAAACAAGTCGTTTTTAAAGTTTTCTTTTCTTAAATAATATAAAAACAACAACGAGGATAAGGTTACTGATTCCGATGTTATTGATAACGAAAATAATTATATGCTTAATCTGAACGGGCCGGACCGGGCCTGGGACTCAAATTTATGAATTTCACCGGGCCTGGTCCTGGCCTGGGCTTGATGTTCATGGGCCCGGGCCGGGCTGGGTTGGGGGTTGGTGGGCCCGTGACGAACACTGGTTTTGAGTGGCCTGTCACATCTGCGAGGACACCTACCCCCCGCCGTGGTTCTCGCGCTTGTCAACGCCCTTGTCTCGCAAATCAGATACTGTATACAGTGTTTACTTGAATAATAATAAAATGTATTTGTTTAATATTTTTTTAGTTTGGTTTGGTTAGGATAGAGCCGCTTCGGTCAGCTCGGACCATTGCGCAGCCATGGCATGAAGGAGAAGGGGTAAAGTGGGTCAAAATGGAACGCTGACCGGACCACCGTCCATGGACTTACCGGGTCCTTCCCCGCAGCCGAAGCTGCGGGGAGGTCCAAAGCCATGAAGACGGCCACCACTCCCGGGGGTGGCTCGGGGGCCACCCCATGCCCGGTGGCCAGTGACTACCAGGCCCGGGTTAACACGCGCCCTGGAGAGGGGGAGGGGGGCGAAATCCACCCACCCCTCCGTTTTTTTCTTCTTCAGGATAGCGCAAAAATGGAGGCGCACAGCGCCGCCGTTTTTTGTATACCTGTTAAAAAAATTAACTACCCATATTATGTAAAATTCTTGACCTCGGGTCATCTCAGGTCAGGTCACCAGACCAGGTCACGTGATGACCCCACCTCCAAAACGTTTGCGGTAGTACCGCAACCACAATTTTAGACCGATCGGTTTCAAACTTGCAGGATTTAATAAGGTCATAGATACCTACATTTTTATCTCGGATTTATGATATCGGTGACCTAATGTCAGGTCAATTTCGTGACAACCAACACTTTTTTTTTCAATAACTATCGACATAATGAAGATAGAGACGTGAAAACGGTACCAATGTGTTTGTCTCGTCGAGACACATCTCCCAACATGCAACATGACCTACTTGGGTCACCATTTGACCTTGACCTGAGGTAAAATGTATAAGTTGACCTGACCTGGTCAACATGAATATGATTCGAAATGCCTTGACGAGACAAACACGATGGCGTCAAACGTATTGCTTTATCTTTATTAGATAAAAAGTGATTTGCGAAAACAGTTTTGCCAACAAATAACCTTTTTGACATTTGATGACCTCTGGAGCCTAAACTATCGACCTGAGCTCACATCTGAGGACACCAAGTGCATTTTACAAGAGATTTCGATTATGTATTTCCGTTTGTTCCTAGCTAGCATAGTTCCCGAGATATTTTGGGTGCTCGAAGCGAAGTCCTAAAACTAGAAAATCTGACCTTTGATGACATCTGGTGACCTCAATATTGACCTGAGCTAAAAAAAGACCGATATACTTTCGATAGAGCTTGTCTCGAGCTATCTAAAGCCGTGTTCCTATTGTCCCTACGTTGCGTGATTTTTTAGATCATAGGGTGGGGGCGAAATCTCTCCCGCCTCTAGGCCGTGTAATTGTCAGAGGCCCTCCAGGGCGCGTGTTAACGTGCGCGTAACAGAGTATGGAGGACCGGCAGTCGGGAGGATAAACAGGGATCTGCTTTTTTTAATAAATTAAGGCACTTCGGCCCACTCGGACCATTGCGTACCTGTGATGAATAATTTGTATTTAAATATGTTTAAGTTTCTTCAATAGGAGAATGGCGAGTTAGTTTCGTTTTAATAAATGAAAATTAGCCGTAACAGATATGGGTGTTCATTACAGAGTAGTGAGGGCAGTGCAGTGTATGGAAGATGTTTTGCATTGGGGTGTAAATGTCGGACGAAGGAAATTGGATAATGATTGTGTTCGTGTATGTCTTGTCTATATTTATATATTTATATATATATACTATATACCATATACTATATATCATACACTATATACCATATACTATATAACATATACTATATACCATATACTATATACTATATTATATATACTATATTGTATATTTTTTATACTATATTTTATATTCAATATATTATATTTTGTATTCAATATACATTCCATATATATTCCATATTTTAGGTAATATATTATGTATTATATATGTATATATCTCTAGCAGAGAGACGAGTCAATGGTGGACTATGTGTTATGTGATATATTTAAGTGTGTGGTATTTTTTATCCCTGAACGAGATAGAACCCTTTCTTGCATGGTGGTGTGAAACGCGGAATGGAAATGGATCGAGGCCGACCCAATGCCACACGGACGGCCGGTCACGTCTGCCGTTCCTGGCGTGCGCCCTGTCTGTCCTGTTCCACGCATTGTGTGGGATGGCGTGGGCCCCTCCCCACCCCCACATACAGGTACCATGGTGTGAGGTGCCACCAGGGAAGGTAGTGCCACCCCTCCCCACCCCACAGACAGGTATGATGGTGTGAGGTCATTTGGGAGGCTCATGTCGTGTTCATGATGCAAGTCTGCAGTAATTCCGCGGTATGCCTCACAGCTAACATTCATCGGAACGTCTTCCATGCGCCTGACAACATAAACCTGTTCTCCATCTGCCGAGCCAGATAAATGTATGCAAATACACCGTATATATGTCCAATACACGGTATTTTCTCGCGAAAGATTGCGATCCACACATTGTCTCGTGTCAGCTTGCTTGTATGACCCTGCTATTGCTAAGGATAGATCTTCAAAGTCATTGCCTGCACGTCAGCCGTTGATGTGATGTGATGAGGTGTGATGTGATTGCGATGTGATGAGCTGTGATGAGTTGTGATGAGCTGTGGTGAGCTGTGATGAGCTGTGATGAGCTGTGATGTGATGTGATGTGATGTGATATGATAAGCTGTGATGAGTTGTGATGAGCTGTGATGCGCTGTGATGAGCTGTGATGAGATGTGATGTGATGTGCTGTGATGAGCTGTGATGAGCTGTGATGAGCTGTGATGAGTTGTGATGAGCTGTGATGCGCTGTGATGAGCTGTGATGTGATGAGCTGTGATGAGCTGTGATGAGCTGTGATGAGCTGTGATGAGCTGTGATGAGTTGTGATGAGTTGTGATGTGATGTGATGAGCTGTGATGCGCTGTGATGAGCTGTGATGTGCTGTGATGAGCTGTGATGAGCTGTGATGAGTTGTGATGAGCTGTGATGAGCTGTGATGAGCTGTGATGAGTTGTGATGTGATGTGATGAGTTGTGATGAGTTGTGATGTGATGAGCTGTGATGAGCTGTGATGAGCTATGATGAGCTGTGATGAGCTATGATGAGCTGTGTTGTGATGAGCTGTGATGAGCTGTGATGAGTTGTGATGTGATGTGATGAGCTGTGATGAGCTGTGATGAGCTGTGATGTGCTGTGATGAGCTGTGATGAGTTGTGATGAGTTGTGATGTGATGTGATGAGCTGTGATGAGCTGTGATGAGCTGTGATGAGCTGTGATGTGCTGTGATGAGCTGTGATGTGCTGTGATGAGCTGTGATGAGCTGTGATGAGCTGTGATGAGCTGTGATGTGCTGTGATGAGCTGTGATGAGTTGTGATGAGCTGTGATGTGATGTGATGAGCTGTGATGAGCTGTGATATGATGAGCTGTGATGAGCTGTGATGAGCTGTGATGAGCTGTGATGAGCTGTGATGTGATGTGATGAGTTGTGATGAGTTGTGATGTGATGAGCTGTGATGAGCTGTGATGAGCTGTGATGAGCTGTGATGAGTTGTGATGAGTTGTGATGTGATGTGATGAGCTGTGATGAGCTGTGATGAGCTGTGATATGATGAGCTGTGATGAGCTGTGATGAGCTGTGATGTGCTGTGATGAGCTGTGATGAGCTGTGATGAGTTGTGATGAGTTGTGATGTGATGTGATGAGCTGTGATGAGCTGTGATGAGCTGTGATATGATGAGCTGTGATGAGCTGTGATGAGTTGTGATGAGCTGTGATGAGCTGTGATGAGCTGTGATGAGCTGTGATGTGCTGTGATGAGCTGTGATGAGTTGTGATGAGCTGTGATGAGCTGTGATGAGCTGTGATGAGTTGTGATGAGCTTTGATGAGCTGTGATGAGCTGTGATGTGATGTGATGAGCTGTGATGAGCTGTGATGAGCTGTGATGAGCTTTGATGAGCTGTGATATGATGAGCTGTGATGAGCTGTGATGAGCTGTGATGAGCTGTGATGAGCTATGATGAGCTGTGTTGTGATGAGCTGTGATGAGCTGCGATGTGCTGTGATGAGCTGTGATGAGCTGTTATGAGATGTGATGAGCTGTGATGTTATGTGATGTGATGTGTTGTGATGTGATGTGATGAGCTGTGATGAGATATGGTGAGATGTGATGTGATATGATGTCATGAGCTGTGATGAGCTGTGATGAGCTGTGATGTGATGTGATGAGCTGTGATGAGCTGTGATGTGATGTGCTGTGATGAGCTGTGATGAGCTGTGATGTGATGTGATGTGATGTGATGTGATGTGATGCGCTGTAATGAGCTCCGAACCGTGAACGTCGGCCGACCGGCGGGCACGTGTCTGATGCGACTACATATGTGTATATTGACAGGAGAGGTGCCTCGATATAAGTGCACCTTTGCACCCATCCATCAATATGTTGTGTATTTTGTTTTTATGTTAAAGGACAAATAAATGATGATGATAATGATGACGATGATGACTAGGCTCGGCAGTGTCGGAGCCTGTTCGGTGGTTGGGGGGGGGGACTGTTTGAACCGTCCCCGGGCCACGTGCTAGCCTGGGCTCGCGCATGTAGTCTGCGGCTCGCGCGGGGAGCGGGGCATTCTGTGAGCCGTAGACTGTAGACTGGGTGTGATGGAGAGTACTGTAAACCCGCTTCTGATCTCACAAAATTACATTTGACCCGGCCCGACCCGGCCATACAGACGTTTTTCGGAAGCTAATAACATTGCAACCACTGCTCCGATTGAGATTGGGTTTTCACCATTGGATAGGTCCATCAAATCAATTTTGTTTTTGGTATAGTGCGTTCTGATAGAGGTGGTACCACAGCGCGTGGCAGTTGGCACACGAGAACGTCGAAATGAACAAAAAACCTTGCAAAAAGAATTATTGATAAAAAAATGGCTGTATTATTCTAAACATTAATTTATACGCTGAAGCATGCAGCGCTCAGGACGTGCTCCCTTTTGGCGGATTTGAGAAAGGAGATCATGAACAATTTAATGCAACTTAATTTTTATGTTAGCATGCATTGAGGCCTGGCAATTTTTCTGGAGGACTAAAATGACTGTGTTTATGTGGGTACACGTGAGCTCCCTTACCGTTTCATATGTCAAACCTGTTTTAGCTTTACCAGAGCGCGCTCGCTCGGTCATTATAAATGGTTTTGGCCGTTTCGGGGTCAAAACCGGCACGTGCACTGGCAGCACCGCTTGGTCCGTCCCTCTGCAAGTCAAGCGAAACCATCGTCGTCGTGGTGTTATGCTATGCTGTTTAGTTTTGCGAGGAACGGAACGAATAGAAATCGACCGATAACATCAATCAGCGAATACATCTTCATCATCGTCGTTTTGTACGTTGTTTTTACTTTACTGGGCCCCTGTGCTATCCTTATATCCTCCATCAGACTGCAGATGTGTGCAGCGCCTGATTGGCAGCTCAGCAGCAGCACTGGCTCAGTCTGATGTTTCCTTCCTACCTAGCCAACCACCCTATGATCCCTATCCATCTCCTTTCCATTGGGCAGCAGCAGCAGCACTGGCTCAGTCTGATGTTTCCTTCCTACCTAGCCAACCACCCTATGATCCCTATCCATCTCCTTTCCATTGGGCAGCAGCAGCAGCACTCTCAGCAGGGTTGTGCTCGACTCAGATTTTTTTAGACTGACTCGACTCTTAAATAAATAAAAAAATGTTTACATATATAATACAATATTCCAAAGAGTTTTTGTAAGTCACATACATTTGAATCAAAGTCGGTAAGTTAGTTGAACATGAGTCAAAAATCAGTCGACTCAAGCAACTTTCACATAAGTCAAAGTTGAGTCGACTCAAAACAAAAATCCCGCTCGAGTCAGAGTTGAGTCAGAGTCCCTTCGTAAATGAGTACACCAGAGTCATCCGATACACCAGAACCATCCAATACACCAGAATCATCCGATACACCAGAATCATCCGATACACCGGAACCATCCGGTACACCAGAACCATCCGATACACCAAATTGCTATTGATCTAGCACTGGCTCAGCAATATGATAGTCCTATATGATAGGATGCAAATATGAAATAAGTGAGGCTTATTTGAAGTTGGTTCTTGAGCTGGACTGAAAAGTAAAACAGGTGTTAATTAATTTCAGTTGCCGAACCAATCAACAAGCTCAATAGTCAATAATCATAGCAGGCTAGCAGGTTGTAAAACACTAACTGGTGTGCTGTATTCGTGAATACTGAATAGGTACTTACGATTATGAGTTAGAGTAATAATTCCTGGTCTTGTGTTACTTACACAATTTTGTTCAGTCAGATAGACACTAGACTGCAGACTGCAGTAGGAACACTGCAGTTAGAACAAAGCAGTCAATAAACTATGATACGATATTGATGTCTTTCTCATTAGTAAAATCAAATTAAACCACACCATCCACCAGCGTTTCACAAGGGTATGCCACAAAGACATGTAACTGCCAACCCCAACCACACAATTTAATATTTTGTACTATTTGTAGCGTTCAACTTCAATACAATTCAACACATACTCCAAACTGTCGTGACCAAGCAATGGAATGTTTTGATTGGCCGAAAGCCTGACAATGATAAACCATCTGTTTGAAGAAGAAAGGCAGGAAGGAGTCTAGCGGTTCAGTCACTAGCAGCATGCCATAATTTTGAGCTAAACCTGGCTAATACATAACTATGAACTGGTTAGTGGTTACATTGATATAAAATAAATTAGTAGGGTCGCTAAGATGCGGCTCAATGTAGACACTGCGATGCAGCGTTGTCATGCCACAGGTCCGATCAGGATAGGATTGATTGTAGCCAATGACGTCAAAGTAAGAGATGAATATGACTAGATCTAGACAAGCTGCGTTCACTTCAAAATCCTGACTGGCTGCGCCGTTTAAGAGTGGGATGTTTGCGGCATCTAGTAAAGCACCAATAAATGTCGCAGGATTTCACTACTGGTTGGCTAAGCCAAGAATATTATTCATCACAATGCCGTTAGGGCATTCCTGACACTGAAATTATGAACGTCACCTCAGACCTCATTGTATCAAAAATAATATTGATGAAGCTTGCCGTTGTCAAGCTTATCAGACTATACTATGACTAAGTACTGGAAAGGTAATCGCTCAAGCAGAGGTCTATTTTTCGGTAACTTGGTAGCGAGCGTTGGTGACAGATTTGACAGATTTTTTCTTCTTCAGCGAAGCGACAAATATTGGGCTTCGGGGAAGTTTATGCCGTTGTCGGGAGGATCAGAAGTTCAGGACCCGGCCGAACTGAGCAAGAGAATGGACCTTATTCGTTGCACTTGGTTGTGCGTCCCATACTTTGTAAGATATACAAAAACGTGAAAGTTTCAGTAGAAAAAAAAAACGGTGACTTGGGCGATTTTTTTCAAGCCTGAAGAAAATGGTCCCAAGTATGTTTTGAAGGTAGTTTTTGCGATAAATTGGTTAGAGCTGCTGCGAGGAACATTATTCTTATGATTAAAACCATTAGGGTTGATGACCTTAACCTCGATGTATCAAACGTTAAATTACCGATAGACTGTATTGATATTTCGGCCACAGGCCTTTGTCAAAATTACATATGAGTGAATACAATATTTATATGAATGACAATGATACAAAATATTGGTGCATCGAATTCGTCGCCAAGTTTTAACATTTTCAGGTAATTCTCGTGATCACATTTTTCGCAACTACCTCCATCTACGTGTCGGCGATTTTGCACTCCTTAGCTAATCATACATCTAGGTAAAGTTACAATCATACGCAAACAGACGCCATAAGCACACCTTTCTAATATAGGCAATTTTATACAACACATCACATCCCCCCCCCCCTAATGTATGTACATTCATATGCAAACGCAATCATAACTGAAGTTCATACCCTACACTCTCTGAAGCTGAAGCTCATACACATCACCACAATCAATACTTATCCTCATGCTTTCTATCCGATATACATACGACACAAATCACATCTATAACTCTACACAGTTCTTTCAAAGTAAGCACTATACCGCACGCATAATTGGCCATGGAAGAT